>PVKS010025365.1:0-29963 GCA_004027875.1 Aplodontia rufa
AAAAAAATGAGAAGGATCTTAAATACTGGCTGGAGACATTGATGGAACCAAGTTAATATGTTTTGAAAATTACACCATGTGCATTAGCATGCAATTTAAATAAGTGGAGCTAATGCTAAGTATTTTGAAAAATGTTGGAACACATGGAAATTGTTTCCTTCCGTTTCATCAATTAAAACAATAAAGGTTACCCAAAGCCATTTTATATCAAGCTACTTGCTTTAGTCACTGAAATAATCAAACAGAGATGATAGTTCATACAGATGGAAATTCATGGTTTTGCTCTTACCTAACAGTCAAGAATTTGAGGGTTAGAAATAGAAAAAAAATAGTGTTTGTTGCATTGTTAACATTAAATTTGGCTTCTTACACAGTAAATTATTATTAGGTCACCAAGAAATGAGCTTTACAAAATGTTAAAGGGAATGGAGAAATGTTAGGTATTTGTGAAATGAGATGTTGGTACAAATGTAAGCTTAACATGAATCAACTAAGTAATACACCTGTGAAGAATGAGAAAAAATGTAATACACCAGATGAAATTTGTTGACTCTCGGAAACTTTTTAGGATAGATCAATCAATTAAACTCTTAGGCAGTGAATTTGGCCTTGATACAATGCCAATGTTTCCCCCATTAACAACTTATGTATCATTCTATTGCTCTTTACATCACAGATTAAAAATAAAATGAAACATAATCTACTTTTTATAAAATTGTGTTTCCCCAACACATCTACAAATAAATATCAAAGAATAAGAAATAAAAAACTATAACAGAATCAGTTATATTCTTATTTAGTTTTTTTTTCTTGCTCTTTGTGTGTGATGACCCTAAGTTAGCTCATGGCTTATTTCATGTGAACCAGGAAATAAAGGGACAAAGATCTGAATTTATATTGAAAATATTAGGAAGACAGGAAGGACCTCTAAGAAAAGAATTAATAACAACAACAAAAATAAATGGGTAAGAAGTAAGATTTGCTGATCACAAACAGTTATAAAATTGTGCTTACTGTATTATAGAAATACATGAGGGATCTTCATTAATACTGGTTAAACTAGTTAGATCAATTGACTAAGCAGAGCAGATCGGGAGTCCAAACACATTTTAGTTGAAAATCACAAGAGAAAAATTAGATTAGATAAAAAATATGATACCTTTGAATAGTTTCAAAAAAAGTCTATAGGATGTTATACTTACCCATCATAGGATAGAATAAAGATTTAATATATACAGTGTGTAAACAAAAGCAGTGTGAACTATGCTGATATTTTTATGAGAAGAAAATTCCTTTGAAAGACCAAGCAGTTTCACAATAGTGAGATTACTTTGTTATTATGTTCACAGAAAGCTGGTTTCAAACAAAAGACTTAAGACTTCTTTTAGGGTAGGGACTAAATTTTCATCTTTGTATTTTCAAAGTCTAGGGAAGTACCTGACAAGTAATTGATGGTCAAAGGTATGAGTTGATAAGTTCATAAACAATAAATAAGCCACTTGTTGTTTCTGTGAAAATAAAAGCTACCTTTATAATTTAAATGATGTCAATTCCACAGTATTCAGTTCAAAATAAAATACTATTGTACAAAAAGACATAAAAAATTACATTTGACTTTTATTGATAGAAAATGGTAGAAACAGCTAAGTTGGTATTTATCTGAAATAGTATAGAACATAACCAGTTAAACATCTTACAACTTCTTGTTAGGTTTTAGAAAATGTGGCTTTTGAAAGAATTACACAATTATAGCCTATATTGTTGCTAAAATAGGATATTCCAATAACCTTTGCAAAGACAGGTTAAGACATATGTAGTGATCTTCAAATTATTGAAAGTGGATGATTTCTAATGACTCACACATTGGTAATATTTAAAAATTAAGTTAAAATATCATGTCTGATATTCATATATTAATATATTAATGAACACTGCCAAGCTAATACAGATTTTAAAGATTTTCTAGCACTTTGCAAGAAAATTGATTTTAAGAGTTTCCGTTCGACTTCCTTTTAAAAAGATTTAACAGATAAAAGAGCACTCAAATACTAGTAGGGTTTATGAATGAAAGTTTATTTTACTTTTTTAAGCCAGAAAAAGATCATCAAGCATGAATTCGATCCAGGTAATCATGGAACATTTCTATTGCACACTTCATTTAAGAGAGTTTATCACCTCCATCATCTAGAAACTACACAAAGGTGGAAGTTGGCACATAGATTAGCAACCTGGATACAAATGTGTTTACACAAAACATTTGATTCAGTTCAGCTGTTTGTTTTAGACATCAGCCAAAAAATAAAACACAATAAAGCACAACTCTGGGTTTCTCCATATATGTGAAAATTGAGTAAATATTTCCTCTAGATACATAGTTCAGTCACTTAGAATATAGAGCCAATAAATTCAAGGTAAAGTGTTTCATTTCCTGAAAATTCCCTTGTATTTCTTTTGCCAGCTGTCCTAACTTTGATGTGTTATCTTGCAAATGCAGCCTTCACCAGCAGAGAGCTCAATATCAAAAGATGTAGTAGCTCCACAAATAGCTTCATTACCAACATTTTGGGAAGAGTCAATTATACTTCTGATAATGGATTCAGAAAAATCATCTCTGTATATTAAAATACAATTAAAAAACTGAAAACAAAATCACTTCTAAAAATTACGAATTAACTAAGGTTAAAGATTCTTTTAACACTATTTTATGCTTTATAGGAATAGCAACAGAGTAACTTCTCCAAATTAAATACTCATCATAAAATATGATGTAAAAGTATAATTTTGAATTATTGACCCAATTATAAACTGCATTACGTATGTATATATTTTATGAAATTTTAGGAGAAAGATGAAATTCACGTTGCTTTTCTCAGATGTCTTTCAACTCAGACAACCTCCAAATTAAAAACAAACAAAAAATTAAAACTGCATAAAAATGAAAAAAGTTATTTGATAAACTAAGATAATATCAAACAGTTAAGCTCAGTTTATTATGTTATTAACTGTAAGTTAAGAAATAAGTGGATAATAGGGAAGTGAACAAAGACATTTGTTAATCTGCTTCCTATACCCTCTCACCAAGATCAAGAAAATGAAAAGACAGATCAATTTGTGATTTAAAATTTCAATAAACAAGGGAATTGTTACAAGAATAGTATTGATTTTAAAATGGAGAATTTAGCTGGTAGTTTATACTTTTTTTTAAGATAAAAAGACAGTGTGAGAGAGAGAGAGACAGAGACAACTTCATTTAGTTGTTCACATGGCTTTTGTTGCTCAGACACTTCATTGTGTACATGGTACTGGGGTTTGAACCCGTGTACTCACGCATGCTAAGCAAGCTCCATAATAGCCAGTCCACCTCTCTGGTCCTAGTTTATACATTTTTAACATTGAATGAAATTTGAGGTGCCTAATTTTAAGGAACTGACTAGGAGAAAATTATAGGTGGAGCTTCATCCATAACTTTTACCAACTTTGGAGAAATCTAAGATCTTATGTCCAAATTGTTTTGCATAAGATTATTAAATGAGTATTAAAAGCAACTAGTATATTCTATGAATAATAAATGCAAGAATATTATTAGGATATCTTCACCTTCAATTTTTAGGTAAGGATGTTATTTCTGAAAATATACCCACAAATAAAGCTTTAATAATGCAAGCAGAAAAAAAGCTAATTTATATTGAGGGTCTTGTATAAATTCAGAAAATATAAGAGTAATAAATAATCACATATGAAAATATATTTTATCACCTTCAAAAGAAAGCACAGTGCAAAATTTAACACTTAGATGAAACTTAATGTTTTTTTCTTTTTAAGATTTTGACGTAGTTTCAAATGTCCACATTCAATACCTAAGTTATTTTTCAGATTGCACATTAAGATTCTCCTTTACATGCACCTTTACACTCAAGTATCTGGTAAGATTCTCATTTAGCTGTATCATTACAATCTTGTATCTTGTCATCTTATTCCATTCCTTTGGGAAATACTGTTGTGTCTGATCAGGATTTGGGGCTAGGCACAGTGGTCTCCCCTCTTAAGGGCCTTAACTCCCATAAACCAATTAGAACGAAAAGAAGAGATAAGATAATGCTTAATAAAAACAAAAGTGCATGAAACAGGGAATTTAAAATTTTATTTGCATTCTGTCATAGTAAGTCACTGCATGTCTCTGGGATGTCTCCTCTTTTATGTGAAGCTACCCATCTATACTACTACTTTTAACCAGTCCACATTATGGAATGAAGTAAGCATTGTAAATGGAGCTGTGAGAGTGTATTTTTACACCTGCAAATAAATTTAATGAACATTTCCTACCAAGTGGTCAATAGACTGGATCAATTTTAAAAATTTCCGCATCCTTAAAATTCTGCAGAATTGAGTGGAAGAGTCAGGTTCCACATTGAAAACTTAACATTTGCCAAGGTGTACGATACAATCGGTGAACATTTTATACCCACAAATTATTTTATATGTTAACTTCATAAATTCATTTGCATGCATGAATTTTAAATTTTACTCCAGAGCACTGAGTTAGGATCTAAGAATTATTAGGTTATTTTAGAGCTTTATAGTTATACATGGTATACATATTCCATGCATGTATGGAGAACTCATACATGCATGGAAATCAATTTCAGTTCATGGTCCCCACCTTTACCTTTACCCATTCCCTCCCATCCTCCCTCTCCAATTCTCTTTCCTCCACTCTACTTCCTTTCACTCACCTATTACCTTATGTATGATTGGTTCTTTCTACCTATGCTTAAAGGTGAATTTCCTGTGGCATATTTCTATATGCACATAACCCAATTTTTGAAGGATTTATTCATCATTGCCTCCCCTTAACTACCCTTCCGTTCTCCTCTTGATTTCCTTCTTTTACAGTATTATTAATTTTAATTCTGATTTTCTTTTGTACTTAGGTGTTATTTTGGCATTTATTATGCTAGCTTTTTATCTTATAGTGACATGTGAATTTTTGCATTATTTATGCATTTGCTTAGCTTACCAATGCTTATAAAAAATGAAAGTATCTTTTACATCTATTATATAGACTCATTAAGAAAAATGTTAAGTAGAAGCAAAAAAATTACATAGCTATGTTTTAAATTTTATTGTAACTATATTTATATACAACATGACTCTTAGGCTTCCTTCTAAAATGAAATCTCAAGGTCGGAATTTTTCTCTTAAAAGCAAACAAGCTTAATTATTAATTTAATCCTTTACCTGTTTTGAGATTTTGATAATTCTATAAAATTAAGAATCTATATTATTTCACATTTCATTTATTTATCTGTAGATACATAAATATTTCATATTTCACTTGCACGTGATCCTGGCAAGCCATTGTACCTCTCTGCACTCAGGAAAACATGAAGTATTGGTAAATAAAAATAATAATCTGTGAATAGGGGTTAATGGCTATACACATGATTCTTGGTTTAAAGGTCAAGACATGAATATGAAGAAGGGAATCATTGTTAGAAATGTAAATAAAACTTTCTATAATTAGGGCTTAGCACAGAGCTTCACACATTAGCATAAAATAAGAATTTCATAAAACACGATAACGTATCATATCCTCTCTGTAAACTAAGCACCTTTGAACATTCTGAAGCCAAACAGATGGACTGAGAATTATAGCAGGAGCCTTTACTTTTTCAAAATTATTTAGAATTTAAGAAACCTACTTCTACAGAGTCTGTTTCCATTTGTAAACTTTCTTCAAAAGTGATATCTGACCATATTTTTTTAAATGTCATAGTTAATCCTCACTGACACTTTAAATTGTATCATCATAAATATTCTTTTAAAATTACTAACATAAGATAGAGGAAAAATAATTATATAATCTTAAACATTATAAACTCAGCTTTTAGGAGTATAAATGCATTAACTTCTACATATTCCAATCACTTTCTGAACATTTCAACTCCTCAAATTTAACAGAATTCATTATTTTCACAAGTTTTACTCCTATCTCTAAAAGAGACATTAAAAATATTTCACATACTGATAAAATTGAAAGTAAGTTCTTTTTTTAAGAAAGAGAGAGGGAGAATGAAGAAGAATCAGTTTTCTTTAGTTTTTCATCTAGTGTTCCTTGCTCTGACATTAGTTGTGTATGTGATGCTGGGGTTTGAACATGGGTCCTTGTAGATGCCAGGCAAGCACCCTACTGCTAGCATCTCTCCAGCAGTAGTTTTGAATGTCTTGTGTAGATAATGTGAAAGAAATTTTGCTGATGAAAATGTAGATAAGACTCTATAAGTCTCATGTAAATATAACTTAAAAACAGAAACTATAAAGAAATTTAAAAAAAGAATTCTAAATTTAAAACCCCTTAAGAAACTGTATCCAGATTACAAGAAATAAGTACTACCCCTCAAATTTTTTCCAAGATGTGAAAACTAGTCTATATATTGATTTTGTTTATAGACTTGTAATGTCAATAAATGGATAGACTTTACTGAGAATATGATTAATTATTTCTTTAAATATATTATGTATCTTAGAAGTGTTTTCATTCCATAACTATCTGTTTTCATCTTGTAACAAAAAAGAGCTTACCATTTGTTTTATTTTACCACAAACACATCACTAACACTCTTTTGGAGTTTTAGTTGATATACATTACTTAAATATCAACTTTTGTGACTGATTATCTTTGTTGATAATATCTGAGCTAACTCTGCAGCAAAACTGATAAGGTATAGTAGAGAGCTTAATATAAACTCAATTACCCAGTAATATAGTCTCATTTCTGGAGCTAATGATCTTTGAAACCTAACGAAAATCACTTATCCTTTCTAGGCAAGTGCACTTACTGTATAATATATGAGCAGCGAACTAGCTGGTATTTAAAGACCCTTCTGGCTCTACACATGCTCTGATTTTTGACAAGATGAGTGAACAAATTCATGTAAGCACATTATATAATCAATATTAAAAGAAATCAATATCAGAATGCAAGGGAAGATATCAGTTCAGCAGCAGGAGTAACACTTTCCGCTATGTGTCCATTCCTGATTCATAGAGCTAGCACCAGAAGTAAATATATGAAGGTGATAAGCAAAAGTTTCAGAGTATTCCTCAGATGTGTATAACAGCCTGGGAACTTAGCCAAAATGAAATAATAGCTACTGAGAAGAGGCTACACTTTGTATTTACTGTTATGGAAAAGTTAAGTCAGTGGTTCAGAGATGAAGTATGTGGCAGCTCATACTGGCTTTGCACACACAGGTTTATTCTCATAGCATCGATGACAATTACTAAGACAGGCACTGGACTACATATATAATATATATAATTTCGCTATGAACTCCATGATATTCTAACCTCCTTTTTTTTTTTTAACTAAAGCTTAGAAAAGTTGAGTTGCTAGTCCAAAGGTAATTGCTGGAAGACTCATTTTTTAACTTTAGTTTTTAGTGGCTCTAGAGCCCTTTCCTCCTCCTCTTCCACTGTACTGTAGTGATTCTTAAACTTTAGAGTGCATCAGAATTGCTAGGTGGCTGTTAAAAATATAAATATCTCTATCTAATTCCCAGAGCATCTGAGTTAACAAACCTCTGGTAGGAATCTGAGATTTTTTTTAATTTCTAAAGCTTCTAGAGGATGCTACTTGTTTGAGTTACTTTGAAAATCACTGAAATACAAATATTTAAGAACCAATAGAATAATGTGATATCTAATGCCATATAATTACTATTGATATTCTTTTTTTTCTCACAAGGTATGTGATGCATTTTCTAGTGTTGTAAATTTAGACTTTTTGGATGCAATTGCAAATTGGATTGTAGGCAACAAGCTATCCTATGTAGAAAGTATTAACCCTTAGGAATCCTCAACCAGTATAAAACAGCAGTTTAGCTTAATGATATGGAATGCATTTGATGGCTGCAAGATAGGAGCTTTAAGAGAAGTAAAGTTAATCATTAACATCGAGATAATAAATACTGGATGGAATTCAACAAATCATTTTCTTTTTTTGTTTGTTTGGGGTTTTTTGGTGACATTCATTTAAGTAATGTCCCTAGTGAGAAAAAGTCTTATGAGGAACCTAAGTCTGAGAAAGTCTTGTGGGCATAAAGATAAGTCTGCCTGGAAAAATACCATGAAACAGCCACCTGCTCACTCTCAAAGTGAAAAGGTGAATTTCATAACCGTAGTGCCTGTAGGGTCATCCTTCCCAGACCTAACCCAAAATCTAAATCATAACTTTCATTGTATCCCTAAACTACATAGTCCTTCAGATTGTGAGTAAAGAGAAAGGAAGAAATAGGAGAAAATAGCTAAAGCTAAATTTTAATGTATGTGTACATAAAATGAAAATGGTCTTACATTTTATTTGTGTCTTATACGTTTTTCTTATTTCCCTTATTTGCAATCATTTTATTTCTAAATTCTCAAATCTTGGAATTGAAAGAACAAAATGGCACATTTTTAGTCATATTGCCTAAAGGAATAGACACCTTACTAAGCATATTGATGTGTGTTTTAAAGTTAATTCCCCAACAAGACAAAATATTGGAGGCATTTGATGTTCTGGAGCCCTGATGAGTAAGTAGAAGAAAGTCACCTCTTGGGACACGTGGAGAAGTACCTTAACAGCAAAGGGAAGGGAAGTTAATACCTTTCACTTAGTTACAATTTGACATCTTAGGCAAGCATTTCTACATCAGAGTTTATTTCCATATGAGTAAAAACTTCTTATTAACTGCATTACCTCTCACATTTTGTTCCTGTTGTTTTACCAGATCTGAAAATAGTTTTACTATAATGGAAACCATGTATAGATGGATATCATTTGCTGCCAGTTCCTTTCATTTCACTGTTTCTGTATATACCAGATTTTCTGCTCAGGGAAAAGACTTCTATATCCAAAACTCACTCAGCTACCCCACAAATAGAAACACTAATTAATATCGTGAACGTTAATAACTACTAAAACTAAGCTTGGGCTCCTCGAGTACTTAATTTATAGAGTAATTCTAACCCTTTTCTCCCTGAAGGATCTCAAGGGAGTAGGCACCAGTTTTTCAACATACTGAAACTTGCTTCATTATTTCTGCTCACTTACTCTTCCAACTAGGGCTTAATGCAACACCTTCCCCCACCCACTCCCCACCTCAGGATTCAAGAAAGCGCTTCCTGCAAAAGGACACTTCAGGTCTCTTCCAAAGAGGTAACTGTCCAGGGGAAGTTCAGCTCCGAATTCTGGGAGCTGTTGAAGCCCAGGCAGAGCAACTCGATTGTTCAAAGCCTCACCAAGGGCAGGGCTCAGCGTTCCATTCCGAGAAGGGAACCCGCTTCATGCCTGAGTTAATCTTTCTCTTTTTGGTTGTCCTGCTTTATTATTATTCTGCAATATGCGGCAATCTCCTGTCTGGGTCTTTCAACCCTCAATTGGCCCTCCAAGCAGAGAACAGAGAGGACCACCCCAGCGACCAGTTCGACCCCGCGCAGCTGCTTCACTTCTCGGCTCCTAGAGTCCTGCTGAGTCTTTGCTGCTACTGAATCCTGGTGCTGCCCTCCTGCCTGCCTTTGCCTGACCAGTAGGGAGAAAATGCAACATACAGGAGCCTCAGTCCTTATTACTGGTCCCGTCCCCTCAATGAGCTTTCCGAACTCTCTGGGTGCATTTTAGACAAGTAGTTTGAGAGAGGGTAGCACCGTGGTCCGCTGGGAGAAAGGGGGTTCTTAGTGACTTCACCGGATTGTGAGACAGCAGTGGTCTGGTCGCATCTGGGGAGCAGGGGAAATATATGTACTGTTAACTCCTTACTCGGCTTTTCCACCTAGGATATACACCTACTCTGGAGGCATCCCCAAGACTCTTTGGTGTCAGTGGATTTATCCTCCCTCCTCCCAGTAAAACACACACACACACACACACACACACACACACTCACTCACTCACTCACTCACCAACTTCAAATTGGTTTGGACATTTCGGGGAGTCTGGCTTTCTAGAGAAAACATTAATAAATCTTCCCAGAGGAAATAGACCAAGGGAGGGTCGCCCGTCCAAAACTCCAAACTGTGACTTGCCCAGAATCCTAGTCTCAAACACAAAGGTTACCTCCCAGCAGGTTTCTCAGTGATGCTAACCTTGTGGGAAGGGTATTGATGAGGATGGTGGTCCGAGTGTTTTTTTTTTAATTTGTTTGTTTGCTGTTATTGTTTTGTGAAGACATTAACAGGTACCCCTTACCCCTTTGAAAATGCTCTTGCAAGATATTACGCATTTTTTGCTAACATATCAGGTAAGAAGACTATCGCCTTGATGGTGGAAGTGAGGTTGTCAGTCCCCATGGACTCCAGCAGGGCTAAGACTTCCAGGCGTGGCCACCCAGACCTGGGTGAAATGTGCTAATGATCGCTGCTGTAGCTCTACCCCGCCCCCGCATGGACACCCGCGACCCTTTCTAGTAGGAATTAACATAGGAAGAGGATGCATCCCTACTCCTCCTCCTGAGCCGGGCGGCAAAGGAGACCTAGGGCTAGCAGAAACCTGCAACCTTCCTGAAGTCCGAGGTCCTGCAAGAGCCCCTGGGAGCACGCTTTGGCTTGGAGTGTAGGAAGCTGCTCCCAAATTTCGACCTGCTGCGGTCCAAGGACTGCACCTTTGGTGTCTTAGCCCGGAGTTGTGTGTGCTCCTTTGGGATCCCCCGAGAAGGAGCGTGGGAAAGCACCCGTGGCTTTTTGTTTTCGTGGGCGGGGCGCTTAAGCACGAATTGGAGATTCACAATTTTTGTCTGAGTGAGACCTAAAAAGATAAGCTGCAGCTGGGAGCTGCATTTCAAAAATCTCTGCCCGCCTCTGTCTGTCTGTTTCTCTCGGTGTGTTGTTTCAGCTAGAAATAGACTTGGAACAAGTCTAAGCAGCCTCGCCCTGCTACCTTCCAATGTGATGCCCTGCACAGCCTTTTATTTCGGTTGACAACCCTGGAGGTAGAATACCCAGGGAAGGTTAGCTCCCTTTTTAACCCCACCCTAGAGGTTCAGGCCTACAAAAGACCACTTTATCTTGCCACTTCGAGGCGTTTCCTTCCGCTGAACCTCTTTGTCATTGCTATTTCAGGCAGAGGTGAGATTGTGGAGGGATGAAAACTATAGACAGATGGTGGCAATCTCGTGGCTTAAGCTGTTATATGAAAAACTGCACACCTCGGACCTCCTGAAACCTCCTATTAGCCTAGGTCGGGACCTGCAAAATCGTCGGAAAGATTTCTCAGTCTGAGCTTTGCCATAGGCTTGAAAGCCCAGAAGAAACAGTGTAGAAGACAAAAGTGGGAATAATGGACATTTGGGAAAACAATATATAAGACATTGTAGAAATCTTGGTCTTAGGAAAACCTCGAGATAGAGATGAAATTAAAAATTTAAAAGGAGAATGAGAGAAACAACTGTCAAAATGGACACCACCCTACCTGCCTGTGAATGGGAACAAATCTAAGGCATACAACATATGCAAGTTTCTCAGAATTTGGGAACAGAGTTCCAAGTTATAAAATGTAGGATATATCCTTCAAGTACCAGATGTGTGGCAATAAAGAACTTTATTACCATTAAAAATCATTTTATGGATCTGTAACACATTGATTTTGGAAAGAGCCAAAGTCGACTGATGTTCCTCCTTCTAGTGTTCCCAAAGCTGGAATGTACTTGAAGGAGATCAATTATCTCAGTCGAGTATCAGTGACATGCATAAAGTGGAGGGGTCCCTTTGCCAGGGCCATTTAAAGTATATTAAAGCTCTCTTCCTTTCGTATGGCGCGTTTATTTTGGAAAATACGGTAGGTGCGGGCTGCCGGTGCTGTAATTGCAGGCAGCGCGGCTCGGCGTTGTCAGACTGGCTTCCTTGCCCAGTTTCAGAGACTCACTCCCCCTCACCTGCCCCCCAAATGTGTTTTGGCTCAACAGGTATCACATGAAAACACGCACTTAACCCGGGTCATCTTCTCCAAGGAGACATCTCTACGTTTTATTGCCAGGGTTGCTGCTGGTTCCTTGCGCCTCCCCCACGCGGAGCGCTCTTCTATCAGGCAGCCCCAGGGCCATCCATTAACCGCAGACTCCCAGTGGCAGGCGAACTAAGCAGAAATATGTGGCTCTCCACACGTCGAGTTAGCAGCGAAAACCCTTTGTAAGCAACCTTAGACGCGTTTTGCGCACTAGACAGTGTAGTTACACCGCTTAGGACAAGGATTTTAGCCCAGAGCTACGCTGAGGCTTCAAAACACACACACACACACACACACACACACACGAACAAGCTTTAAGGAGCAGATCGGGATTATAAGGCAGTAGTTGCTGCCAGAGACTAGGGACGACTTCCTGGCATTTAGGGATGTAAATTAAAATTCCATACATGCCACCCATCATTGGTCATAGTAGGAGAGGTAACCTCTCCAGTTTCCTCCTCCCAAAACATGAATTATCATTTCTACTGAATGCAAATGTGCTGCCTTCTGTGGGGGGACAGCCAGCTGCAAGCTGGACAATAAACTGTTTCATAGAGACGCGGCCGGATTGCGGTTCAGAGAGGCACTCCTTTACAAAGGAAGAAGCGTCCAGTTTGTGTTGACAGCAGTGGCGCGCCTGGGCCAAAACAACCCCCTGACACCCCCCAACACACAGACACCCAGGATTTGAAACTAGCTCCACTAAAAGCGACATATATCGCGTCTATTCGAGCTGCCATGAGTATGGAGAAGTGATTATTCAGAAATGATGGCATGAGTCATAAAACACCTCTTGAGTATTCTTTGCAGCAATTAATGGGCAGCAGGGTGCAGAAGTTGGGGAAGAGAGCTGTAGATCTGTTTTCTCCCTGAGGACAGTCCTCTTCCAATGATCCTGACTGCTCCTTGTCTTCCTGCTTAGGAATAAATTTTACATTCCATTCACCCCCCACCCCTTGTCTGTACATGTGACACTCTACCTGTCTCAACACTGAGACTTGCTGGGGATTTTCTTTTGGTCATCAGGTGATGACTTTCCTCCTACCTTCATTCATCCTCAAAGGTGGATCTTCACACTTTGTGGCATTTCAGACTATTTTAAGACCTCGATTTTGGCTAAATCGAACCTGAGGAAGCTCTCCTACATTTATCATTGCATAGGAGCCCACGTAAAAATAATTCAAATATATACGCAGATGTTCCTGTTGTGTGGCAATGATTGGAAGACCCTAGCATCCTAATGCGCTTAAAATCAACACCTTTCTAGCACATCTGTAACTTTGTTCCCTTAAAGGGTTAAAAAGCATTTACACTAGTGTCTCTATACAAATATTCCACCGGAAACATCAAACCCCACTAATATGACAAGAAATAAAGGTATCCTCACCACCAAGGAAAGTCTTGCAGAGGAATTCTGCCTGGATATTCACTAGTTAGAAGCTATACTAACCAACTCACGTATTCGTTCGAGCATACTGCAAGAATATTTATTGAGCACAAGCTCAATCACCGCATTGAACGCCAAATCTGGCAAGCAAAATGCATTTCCTATCTGAGGGGGAGAAAGAGCTGTGAATCAACTCCTTCATCAGTATTGTCATGATTATTTTATCGGTGCAAATTACAAAGTAAGCTGCTATCCTTGCTCAAGCGACAAGTCAGCTCACCTCCAACCAAACGCAAAGGGGACCCCAGAAAGCCGACCTACCTTTCACACAAGACACCGTCAATAAAAAGACGAGGTTCCAAAACGTAAATCCACTTTTAATCCCCATTTTCTTCCTCAAGATGAAGTCTAGGCGGCCACATTTAGCGCATCTTCCTGTGCCAGGCTCCCGGGGTTTGGATTCCTTTGCTAGGCTTTCCCCTTTGCGGATCCCTTTCATATTATTCTCCAGCTCCTAATTCCTGCTCCTCAGCCCGGCGCAGTGGAGTTGTTGCTGTTGTTGGTGCGCGGTCACAGCTCGGAGTGAATGGTGTTTCTGGGATACCACAGCAACCTTGACGAGGACTCAACCATCTCTCCAACGGGGGCACAAAGTCTCCGCTACTCTGGATTCTGTCTTTTCTTGTGCGTTTTTTCCCCTCCACCAAAATCTACCTCAATTCCAGCTCCTTATAGCAACCACCAGAAACCACTAGTGAGACTCTTAAAGCCCAGCTCCGCTCTCTGATAAACTCCCCGCAATATTTGAAATTAAGGGGCTTGTTTTTTTTCCCCTGAATAGATCAATTCTGCCTGTAAAAACAGCCGGAGAAATATAATGTTAGTAAGCTCTCCATTGTAACTGTAAATTCAGAAGCATATTAAAGAAACATTTTAATCGGAAGATCTCCGTTGCTTTTGATGATAATGAATCGGGCTCCATCGATGCCCACGTCTTTATAATGGAACATGTGTTACTACTGTAGTTGCAGTATATTTCAGGCAGGCTTCTCGCATTTATTTGCCATTGATTCAACTGGAAAGGGAAATCACAGACGAATTTATTTGCACACATGGATTTACATATTCAAACACCTACATCTAAACCCTTAACTGGGTTTTTATGATTCGATTCAGTAAACGGATTTCATCCGTGGCCGGGGCGGGGGGTGGGATGAGTAGGGAAGTCAGAGGCATTTCCCCAAATAGTTCATCCTTTCATCCTCCCAAACCCCATTTCAGCTGATGTGCACTGCAGTTAAACTACTTTATCTGTAGTCGTTATCTACAACACGCTCATTTGTCTTAATTCTGAATCTGTCCCAAATATGTAAATTAGAGTCCCCCCCCTCGAAAAAAAAACGCAAAATGTATATATCTATACGTATAGAGTTGGCAGTCCGGTGCACCACTAAAGGGTTAAGATTATACAAAGGAAGAGTTCTTGCGCCATCTACTGGCCATCCCCAAGCCACTCGTTTCTCCTTCACTCTACAAGGGACCCTGTTTTCTCTTATCCCACCGTGTGGAGAAGCTGCGTCCCTGAGACCAGTGTGTTTTGCTCCGGTATGCCTGATTCCTAATATTTTTCGGCACGATCCTGGCCCAGATATTTCGACGAGCCTGTTCCTTAGACCAGGCGCGGGATTGGTGATCTGACCCTTTCGTGAATCTGGTCCCATCTCAGGAGTGGGGAGGGCTGCAGTGCTGGTTTTGGAATAGGTAATCGCTGCTGCCTGCGACTATACGCATGCTTGAGTCTATCAGAGGATGAGCATTCTTGTACAGAATTAAGTCAAAAGGACTACTCTGGTTTTCAGCTCCTGGTCTTGACTCCCGCAGATCATGGATCCCGTCCTGTGCACCTCATAATCACCCCGACCATCTTTTGTCCCTGGACTCACAATAGAGCTGCAGGCTCAATGGACCAAGGTGGTTGCCTCTGGCGGGAGTTCTGCTGGGGGGAGGGGGAGAAGTGGGCACTCTGAGAACATCCTTAGGCGAAGTGTCGAGTAGGTTCAATATACAAGAAGGACCCTGAGCTTTCTGGGTACGTGGTATTGTGTGGGTTGGCCATTCCGGGAGGCAAAGGGAGAAGGATGAAGTGGGCGGGAGGGGAGGACGTAAAAGCGGAGGGAGCGAGCAAAAGAGCGCTGGCACTGTAGTGAAGGGAAGGGTGCTTGTTGAAGGAAGAGGATGGAAAGTGTGATTTGCTATGCGTAGGTGTTTTCCCAAGTGCGTTTTTTCCAAGTGCGTGTTCTTGCGTGTGCGTGTTGAGAGGGATTGCTGTCCTGGGCAGAGAGAGAGCAAAAGGTAAAAGCTGTAGACGCCCAACTGACCTCATTAAATTCTGAAAGTTACATTTAGGAGTGGTGGGACAGAATACTGTTCCTTCCCAAAGGTGCTCTTTTATAGTCTGCATATGGAGATTTCTAAAGACAGTAGGCAACAAGGTTGGGACTAGACTGTGATTGGGAGGATCAACATGGAAAACATCATTAGGTTGCCCAGCTACCTTGTCAGTGGCTCTGGCATTAATTTCAGTGGCTATGTCAGGATGTGTTGTTACTGCTGTTGCTTTTGCTGGACTGAAATATGCAAACAGGTCCTTGGACTTAATGAGGGCACACAACAAAATCCTCCTAACCAAGTACTCAGAAACTAGTCAACTCAACTGACTACACCTTTTATTAAAAGAAAACAAAAACCTTGGGTTTATGTGGTCTACTTGAATACATGACTATATACCCACACAAGTGCACTTTAAATCAAAAGAACTTTATTTCTCAATTCAGAGGTATTTTTGGATGTATTGTGCATAAAATAAACTTTGATTATGGAACCATGAAGACTACTGCTAAGATACCAATTTCTGATACTTCTTTTCAAAGAAATTGCTAGTCTTATAATCCAATTATCTTTCCCAAACAAATCCTGGCCATCATTTCTATGTGAGTTGTTAAAAGATTTATCTGGTAATAACATAACATATGGAACAATACCATAATTTCTAGTTCCTGCAGCTCACAATACATTTTAAACCATTTTTCACTCACATTTTCCAGCCTCTGAGACAAGATGGAAAGTCATATTTTATAGACAGAAAAAGTGAAGGCATGAGGAAATGAGATGGTTTATCCAAGGTCATTATCGGAAGCACTAGCTTTTCGTCCAGCACACTTAGTGCTGGATCACACTTGCCTTTCATGCTCAGCAGACTTCAAGGGAGCATTTCCAAAGGTATTCCAGAAATGTAAAATTATCAGCCAAAATTCTGGACGAGAAATCCCTCAATTTCTCCAGAAGGGAAAATGCAATACCTATATATGAAAGGAAGAAATTGTTTAATGTAGCTGATCTGTAAGAAAGCAAGACAGTTGGATGTAGATGTAGACTACTGGAGAAAAACAGGAAAAAAATTCCTAGTGTAAGAGCAAACATGAAGTGCTGACTGTATACCAAGCATTGTGTTATGTTAATGTGTCATACCTCATTCAATCCTCACTACAACATGTTGAGACAGCCACAGTTATCTTCATTTTAGAGATGAAAATATTAATACATGATAAAGTTAATGATCTTGGCTTGCCCAAAGTAATATATCTTAGAAACTAAGAATTCATGATATCTGATTTCTAAATCAACATGCTTGCCTACGGTATCCGATTTATGCTGGCTTCCCAAACAAAGCTGCTTCTTCTAAAAGTTTAGTCACAGAAACAGAAAAAATATTTCTATAGTAAGTTTCCATGCAATTATAGAAAAGCAAAGATTTATAAGATAATTTAATATGAATCAACTCTTAAAACATATACATATAAAGAAAAACATATTTTTCTCTTGGACAGTCACAAAATTTCCTTTTCTCTCTTTGTTTTTTCCTTTTTCAACTTCATGGAGCCTATTGATCTTCTCACATACAGGTCATGGAAAAGAGTGACTTGGCAAGGATCATCAAGAAAATCACAATGATTAAGTACTGTAAAGAGCTTTCATAAAGGGTTTAGGTCAGAAATGGACAGGTTCTTTAAACTGCAAATGACAGAATTGCATTCCTTTTCTGTTCTTCCCCCAAATACCTATGGAATACAATTTACTTTGATCTTAAAACATAGCAGAATTGGCACTAAAGGGAGAAAATAAACCCTTTTCCAAAAATTGCCCAATATTATCATAACCCCTTGACATTCATCTACTGTGTTTTAGAACAAGAGGGCCATATCACAGAAAAATGAATAAACTAGTCAAAATAGAATGAGTACATTGAAAAAAAAATAACAACTTGGCAAGGGAGGTGACCTTTAATCTTCTAAAGGTGTTTTTATACTTTTGAGTGAATTATAAACTTAGAATGTGTTTTTTTCTGTTATAGATATACAGGATTCTACAAGGCATTTTGCCCAAGTACAGTATTTTATTACAGGAATATTCCAGCTTATTAAAGCTTAATGCTCACTGATTGTATGTATGCATTCATTAATTGAAAGTCTCAATTTCAGATCTGTGGGTCCATGATGAGGAAATCCAACAACTATTTAGAGTGACATAGGAATGTTTGGGGCTCGAGCGGTGGCTCAATGGTTATAGAGCTTGCCTCGCATGCTCAAGGACACAGTTCCAAACCCTAGCACCATGTATACAATTAAGTGTCACAGCAAGGAAAACCACATGAAAAACTAAATGAAATTGATTCTCTCTTTTTCCTCTCTCTCTCTTAAAAAACAAAAATAAGAATGCTCATGCTCATGATTTACATATAACCAAGGAGGTTATATATTTCTTTGCAGTTTTTTCTTCTTTTTTTAAAAATAGAGTTCATTGCCAGGAGATTGGGGCTGGGGGAATAGGAACTGAATCTCTCATTTTTCCTAAATGTCCATTCTTAGATCTGTCATATTTGATGTCTCCAAATCCTAAGCAATAAAATGATTAAACTTAAATGTTGACTCTAAAATAATAAGGGAATTCTAGTTCAAGTTTGTGCATTTTATTGATTAGTAACAGACCTTATTTGAGAAGAAAAGGTAATAGACGTAATATTCATGATAAACTAACTTTTAAAAAATCACATTTAAGAAGATAAATCAGGTTGGGCTTATTGTATCTGCCCTTCTTGCTGCTAATCAGGAAGCATTGTTGAGAGGTGGAGAGAAGCTGCTTGCAATTATTACCAAGTGTGCCTTTTCAGTCATTCGTCTTATCACCTGACTCCTCTGAGCGATTTCATTAATACTGAGGAGCAACAGGCATCCAGTCTTCTTAAGCTTTTTATCATATTAAGAAAGTCACTGAAGTTAATATGTCATATAGGGATAATAATATTGTATTTTACAGAATAACAGAACAGAAGTACACTAAACAAACCACCTTAGAGTGATTAAAATGTATTTTTATATGAACTATGCATCTAATAATTTAGTACTTTTACATTCATGTTTTCTCATCTGCTGCATTCCTAAGTAGAGAAAACTCAACATATAATACATACATGGTTTAGTATAATCTATGCATCACTGCATAGATTGGGGGGCATGTGGGTAATGATCCTGAAAGAAAAGAGAGGCAGCTCTAAAGACCTTTTTGCTGAGTGGCACTTGCTTATAATTCCAGTGACTGGGGAGGCCTTAGGAAAGAGGATCACAAGTTCCAGGCCATACTCAGCACAACACTAGTAAAAACAACAACAAAAAACAAAAACAAACAAACAAACAAAAAACCAATTAGGGGCAGGAGAGGGAGCTCAGGAGTAAAAAGCATCCTGGGTTCTATCCCAAGAACTGCAAAAGTAAATAACAGACCTTTGTATTTGTCTTGAGCATGTTTCACTTTCATGATCATGTGAGGCTGATATCATTTATCTTTGCTACAAAAATACAAATTAAAAATAAAACAAAATATAGCTTTGATAAAAAATCAGAATAATAGGTCTCTTTTTTATAAGTAATAAAGTTGTCTTATAACATGTGAATAGAACTTAATTCCCAGTGCAACAGATATTTTTATCATCATTTTTAACTCTAATGTAGTTATGTACCATCAGTTTCGAATGCACTTGAAAATACATTAACACTTAAAACTAATCAACAGTGTGGATTTCACAGTATATCAATTTTATCAAAATGACTATCAAAATGCAGTACACATTTGATTTTGTACCTTGAAACTGTCTGCTAACAAATTCATCATTATCTCCTAAAAATTTAGCACTATGACTCCAACATGTACATGTTCTCTGCTAATTTTCAAAATGGATAATTTCTTGAGATGAATGCATATTTTCAAATATTCAGAGGACAGTAAAACCATTAATGCATTTTCTTTTTTTAAATTTCTGGTATATCCTACACTAATTTAATTTATCCTAAATTAGCATATGTAAGACCTTTTGTACAGGTTGTTTCATTCACATACTTATGGATAGTTTTTTATGAAATTTTCCAAGAAATTAAAACATCTTCAATGAACAATTTTACAACTGAATCTCAGTTCCAGAAAAGTGAGTTTGTTTTTAAATTATGTTTGATAATTCCAAAAGTCTCATCTGAGCAAAACACTGCACACAGGTAGAAGACGAGTACTGAGCTCTGCTGGTGATTAAGTAGAATTTATTACCTTTTTTGTAACTTTTAATTATGAAGCTAATTTTTCAAAGTATTTTAAAACTATTAAATGAAAGGAACAATTAAAATAGTACTGTTGGATGTTTCACAAGTTTGAAATCTATAATCCATATATGTATATGAGTGTTCTTATGTTTAAACAAGATTAATATTTTGAATATTTGTCACTGTATTGTTTTATCTGATTCACTAACAACTCTGTAATTTCATTGGTTTTTCAAATATATCTTAATATTATGTTGAAATATTTCTCAGAATGAGATCACAGGTAGGCAAATAATGTAAGCATATTTTTTTTCAGATAGGAAAATAACAATGACCTTGACTTAGAATGATTATTTTGGCTACAAAAGGAAGGAAAATCAATGCAACTGATTTTGGTTTGTCTACACATAATCCAATTTGGATTGTAAGTACAAATATCTGTCTTATCTGGACAGGGATCAATTTCATCTTTACTCTTTGTATAGCTAGTATCATTTTCATTTGTGTGTTCATTCATTTTGTTTAAGAAGTCATTTTGCACTCCTATTATAAAGAAATAAATATATGAATTGGTCATTATTCCATCCTCAAGAAGCTTACAGTATAATAGAAATAATTGAATGTAATTTCATACACCAATATTGTCAGGGTAGTATAATCATATTGAGAGGTACCAAGATGGTAAGAGATTATTTATAGCTCAGGAATTTGAGAAATCTACATGGAAGAGATGAACATTTGAGCCATGCTAGAATCATGTGAGGATGCTGGACAGGAAAAATCTTAGTAAGACTGTTTTCCAGAAATATTCAGAGGAAAGTTAGGAAAGTTATATGTATATTTAAAATTTAGCCAATTAGGATATAATGCTCTTAGGAAAAATATGGCAGATAAGGTTAGAGAAGTATAGCCAGGAAGAGATGGAAATTGAGAGGGAGAGTCCTTGTGGTATATACTACTTTTATGTTTCTGGTAGACTATAATGACTAGTCAATTCATATAAACCTCCAATGGTACTTTTTTTTAACAACTCAGCCAATGAATTGTTTCATTGAATAAGCAAATCAATTTGCTGTTTTGGTATTTTGTATGCTGTGGTTTATAAAAAAAATCAATTTAACACTTCAAATTAATCGAACACATCAAGTACTTATCATAAACATACTTCAATAATTATTAAATAAGTGTAAGTCAGTTGTTATACGTATATTTTTGTTTCTGGTTATCAATAGTGACACATACCCATCCTGTATTTATAAATGTACATAGAACTCACCTAATTGTTATATGAATATCAATCTGAATTTTGGAAGATTTCACATGACTAGAGAAGTTTGGGTCAATAATCTAATGTATGACTTAAGATTTTTATATGGGCACTATTATCAACAGCATCTCTTAGGATGTAATCATTACTCGTTTAATCTCTTTAGTTTTATAAATACTATACATTTTCTGGGACAGAAGCAATCTTGATCTTACTTTTCCCAACTAACATTGTCTTTTTCCGAATCAGAAGACAATCAAAATGCAAAGCAAACAAAACAATAGCAACCCTGAAAATGCCCCAAACTCCAGCAAAGCAAAAATTCTTCACTGCTTAGAATTTTTTTCACTAAATTTTTACAAAAGAAACAAAGTCATCCTTTCTAAAGGAAAAAATGGTAAAATTAAATACTTTGCTTAGTCTGGGTCAACATGCAATAATGCTTTGGAAAAGCATGAGACTGAGAATGCGTTTATCCTAAGAAAGCTGTCACTTCTGTTAGAAATAGAGTGTGTGTGTGTGTGTGTGTGTGTGAGAGAGAGAGAGAGAGAGAGAGAGAGTGAGTGCATCAATTTTTATTTTTTAATTTGTTTTTTGTTTTTCCTCTACTTAGTTGTGTATGTGGTGCTGGGAATCCAATCTGTGTCCTCCCACATGCCAGGCAAGCACTCTACTGCTGAGCCACATCTCCAATCCCAAAGCTGTCACTTTTAAATAACACTATGGCAATAGACATGTAACATATGTCTTCTCCAAACTTTCATTTCTTCATCAGTAAAATGGAAAACATTGCTTATCTCAAAGAGTTCTTAGCATTTCGCTCAAATATTATGAGAGTATTATAAGTTCCCTTACAACCTCACTACTACATAATTTTTTAGTAGTGGGTTGAAGATTAGTCCTCCAAAAGATGTTTCCATGGCTTAGTCCATGGAATCTGTGAATGTGATCATTTTTTAGAAAGTGGAAATTATGCAAAGTGATGGCTATGTTAATTAGCCTAACTTAATCACCCTGTAATGTATACACATATCAAAGTATCACATTATCCTGCACAAGTATATACAATTAGTTTTTATCAGTTAAAAATAAATTAAATAAGAGTCTTTGGCAATGTAACTCTATTAAGGATATTCTAATTCCATCATTTTGAATTTAGAGGGTGCCCAAAATCTAATGGTAAGTATCCTTATTAAAGAAAGACAGAGAGATACTTGAGACCCAGAGGTACTGAGGAGAGGGCAGCCTGAAAATGGAAGCAGAAATCAGAGAGATGAATGTACAAACAAAGGAGCACCAAAGTGGTTTTTTTGTTGTTGTTGTTGTTTGGTTTTTGGTTTTTGGTTTTTTGTTTTTTGTTTTTTTGTTTTGTTTTTTGTTTTTGCAATCACCAGAAACTCAGAGACAGGAAATGGATTCACTCTTGGTGCCTCCAGAAAAAAATCAAATCTGCTGACATTTTCACTCACACTGAGATAATTAATTTCTATTGATTTAAGGCACTGAAATTTGTTAATTTGTCCTGTTGGCCCTGGGAAACTACTCTAGTACCTAGCACTGCCAAGGACATTGGTCTTAAGACATGGCTACTGCATTTCAATGGGAGTTCTGATGGGTCCACCCCTCCCACTTCCATGGAATCTTTGCTTTCTATTCCCACTGAATGAGAGCAATCTTCAAAGGGATATTCTGAGACCTCCAAAGTTTTCTTTAATATTGTTTTATTTCAAAGCACTTATGCAATTTTATGCTATCAGTTCTTCTAGGATGAGTTTTCCATATATATGTATGTATGATCCAGCAATACCAAAACCTAGGTGGAATCCTCACCATATCCATTTTAGTGTTTCCTAACATCTCAAACTCACTTATCCTTTCTGTGTACTTCTCCATCACTACATTTGCTTCTAATTAAACTCTGTAATCATTGCCTTTCTGTTCACAATTATTCACAGACAAAACAATGTATTTTAATTGACCCTTCCTTATATCTGAACATGACTCCTTTATATTAATCTTCTCTTTGTTCCTTTCCATCTATTCTGCAGCCATCACCTAAGCCCAGAGAGTGATGATCTCTTGCATGTGATCCTGCCAGGACCTCACTGTTCCCTTGACTCTGTAGATTCGCCACTTTCACTCCATTCTATAATGCACTGAGTGTAATCATTTTGCTGTGGCTTTTTTCTTATCTAGCAACTTTAATGGTTTCCCATTATCTTTAGGGCAAATTTATTATCTTAAATCTCATAGTTAAGACCCTTCAAGGATGTTCCCTCATGTGGTGACTTCATTCTGATTAGTGTGCGCTGTGAATGTGTTGGTATATCCTCCTCACTCACTGGAGGCCTTGTTAATATTGTTCCCCTACCTTGTAATATTTACTTTTATTTTTATCCACCTGTCCAAAGTCCACATTTCAACTGTGATTTCAGATTTTTTTTTTCAGATTTGATGTATTCCTGCATTCCAATGAACTTTAATCTTACTTCTTTTTGAGGCTGTAGATTATCTTATGACATTTATACTACATTGCTTTACTCTTGTTTTATTATTTTCAGATAATATAAATAGATGTAGTGTCTTGGTCTTTTAAAAATTTATCTTAAAATATTCAAATAAACTTTGTTATATTTATTGTATATTTATTGAATGCATTTTGACAAATGGATTCTTTGAGTTTATTCTTTAATTAATGCAAACACTAGTGAATATATGTGCATATGAATGTAGTATATGTATGCTTACTGGAAGTAGAAAGAGAAAAGTGTGTGTGTGTGTGAGAGAGAGAGTGAGACAGAGGGAGAGCTAGAATGTGCAAAGAAAACAGTGAGCGGAAAGGTTTGTGTCCACTAACATTAATTATAATAAAAGGTTTGACAACTAATGCCAGAAAGACTTCTCTCATTTCTTCCTTGGCACTGAGACATTCCAATTTCACATGCAAAAGCAGTTCTGTCTAACTGTTTGGCAGATTGTTTGAGCTGGAATTAAATGTGCACAGCTGGTACCATCTGCTGCAAATTCTTTAATTCTTGTTATCTCTTAAACAGCTTTTGGTTTTGTCTTATTCATAATTCATTTATGGAGGATGAGGAAGACCTATCAGGCTCTTCACGTTATTTAACAGATGCATTGCTAATTCTCAGACTAGCAAATCACAGTAGACTCTGATTCAATGTCTACCTAGTTTTATGGATGACCATGCTAGGTCTTTGAACTAAAACCAACATCAGTTTGGGGTACTTAAATAGAATCACTTCTGAAGATTATGTATTGTGATAAAAAGACTATTTCAAGAATTTCTCCTCACATTTTTTATCACTTTAACCTGTTTTTTTCCTTGTTTTATATATAATTTACACGTCCAAAATTTTTGAATCATGATTTCCTAGCCAGGTGTAATGCCAAAACTGGAGATGCAATTCCATGTTCTTCCCTTTCCCTTCACTTCCTTCCACTTTCATTTTCTTAATATCTCTCAAGTCAGTACCTTCCTATGCATCTTACAATCACTAGCTTTGTGCAGCTCCAAGACTTTCAACCCCGCCCCCAACTCAGTGCACCCTCTACTCTGAAATGATCTTTTGAAAGCATAGTTGTAATCATTTTATCCTCCTACTTAAAATTCCCCAGTCTTCAGACTTCCTTCAAAATATTTTGGAAAAATCAGTGCATTGGTATAAGATACTGCTATTTCCTTTTCCTTACAGTCCTAGGCTCATTTCTGCTGAATAGGTTTCAAATCAAAATTTTGCCTGAGAATAGGCTTCAAATCAAAATTTTGGTGACCTTTCATTTTCTTTTTGCAGAACTCATTTCTTATTCTTCTTGTCTGAGAAAAATGACCTTCTGTGTTCCTGTAACAACATGTGCATAATCCTGTGAATGAATGAATGAATGAATTTATAATTTTCATTTCAGAGTGGCTATGTAGAGACTTTCTTATATATGAAGGCAAGAAAAATATTTTTATACCTGGTAACAGACACATGACTACTCATAAAAATTAACTTTTTCTCATTTTGTTTTAAAATTATTCTCGAGTAATTTGACCCTAATTTATTAAAGGTCTTCAACCTCTGAAATCATGGAAAGGAAGGGCTGCCAAAGCAGATAGGTGGGGTACTTATTTCTCAATTTAGTTTAGTATTGACAGAATTCATGCTGGTTTGTTCTCTTCGTTGCTACTATATACAGAGGCAAGCGGCTGGCTTTTCCTTTGGTCTGACATTTGCCTGATCTATCATGGATAAGGTGTATTATGTTTGGGGTGTTCTTCTTAAGTGCAGAAAAAGTACATGGGGAGTCTTGGTCAGGGAAGCAAAATGTATTATTTTCTCTTCAGACTCTTTGAGATATAAAACAAGTAAGAATAAACTATGCAAGAAAATGCAGCAAGTTTTCTGGTATGGCAGAAATCATATTAAAAATTTCCTATTTATGGTGTGATGGGATGTCTGTTTGTTATTCTGAAAAATACTAGAGTGAATATTATGACAGCATCACGGTTTTCTGGCAGATTAAGATTTTGCTTTATCAGATTCTGGTAATGCTGAATTTTTTTTTCCTCTAGAAATAGTAACTTAATTTTTCTGTGCCATAAATAGGTAAACTATGATTTTGGTGTTCATGAAAATGACCTGGTGAGTTTATTACTATACATCAGGCCTCATCCCAGGACTTGTGAATCTAGAGGAAGGAAGCAAAGCCGCTATATTTTAAATGTGCTTCTTTATGAACAAGACACTGACTTTCACGTGGGTTAGTTTTTCAGGAAGGATATAAGACCTCCCCAGTCCACACCAGGAAGTGTCTACGTATCACAAGCAACTTAATGAATTGAAAAACAGGTGTAAAAACGACAAGATTTAAGAAAAACATACCTGTTGTTATAATTAACTATGTCATGTAGATAAAAATCAATCTTTTTCTCAATACAAATTATATAATCAGATCCTTGACATACTGTCACAACATCTCAAAATTATATTATCAGCCAGCATGATGTAGATACCCTGGATGAGTTAGGGCAGAAAGGGAAAAGGGGTAAGGAACATGCTGTTGAACTGTTGATAAAATAGTTAAACTTCTGTTCAAATAAACGTGTTTAAATCAATTATTTGGCACTGCCTAGAAAATGTACATGTAGAAGAACCCTGGAATTGACACTCAATCATCATACATACAGCACAGTTAAGTATTTAATGCAACTATAAGCTTTCATTTCCTTTACATTTTGTACAGCAAACCAGTTGTTATTTTGCGAGTAACATACAATCAGAACCTTTTGAAATTTATTAATTGAAAAATTTCCGTGATTAATTTTTTTAGAAAATTAATTTACTGTTCTAAATGTTTGCTGAGTTCTAAACATTACATTTAAAAGCTGTGGAGTTGGATAACTCTATTAATTCCTAATATTTATATAGGTAATGTATGCAATTTTGACACAATGACTTCAGTATTATGTACCTATCATCCCAAAATTATAAAAAAATTATTTTTAAGTCGTAACTCTGGGGAAATTTTTTTCCAAGAATCACAGAATTTTCCAAATAGCTGAAGTAATATTTAAATATCATCCAAATATTAAATAACATTCAAAATAAGTATCATGAACAGGAATTGCTCCAAAATGCATCACATACATCCTGTATTTAAAATCATTTTGATGATTTAAACAGAAAGCATTAGAATCAATTTCTGTGTAGTGATTATGGATCTTTGATATGACTCATCTCTGGTTGCCCAGAAATTGAATTCCGTTTGCAGTTTTAACTCTCCTGAACAGTTTAGGGGCTTATGACTTGCTTATTTTTCACTCTCATTTTGTTGCCAGTTCTACATGACATTACCAGTAAGTGCATAATTCCTCTGCTATGGACTGCATTGACTCCACTCTAAGCAACTTACATTTAATAGCTTTTGAGAGAATTATTTTAAAAATGTTTTTATTTATTTGGTATTTTATTTTTCATATTTGTTTTGTTTTTATAACATTATTTCAGCTTTTCCTTTTTATGGTTTTTATATCATGAGTTCCTTTTTTAGCTATTACTTCATTCATATTGTCTGTGGTCTTCATGGAGTTGTTTGTCAAACTTTCTGAACATCCTAGCTATACAGCAGCACTTACCTAACTCTGTTCATTGTGTTCATTTCTTCGCTTACTTTGTTTGTTCGTTAATTGACTTAGGATACTTAGCAGAGTGTCACAAAGACTGAAAAGTGATTGGAAATGATTTATCTTAGTAGAAGAAACCAAATAATTCTGTAAATTACTTCCTATTATCAATTGTACATGGCAGACTTTTCCAAGTCTTTTTTGTATGTTTATTATTGCTTAGCTTTAAAAGTTGTGACTTACTACAGGATCTCTAGTTTTCTCTAAGGAATTCCCATTTGTCATCTCCTGGCCATAAGTTATTTCTGTTATTTACCCCTTAGAATAGTAACAGTCTGATAATGTTAAGTCTGGATGGAGGAGGAAAAAAAAAACCAATATTTGAGGAGTTTTCTGTTTGAATTTAGGACTAATTTTAAGACCCATTTTCATTTATATACTCTCCATAAGTCTTGTGTAGATGAAAAAAATCTGGGCTTCAGGAAAGCAGTTTTATTTCTGTAGATATGTACTATTTGCTCAATATGGTATATTAGCACCATTGTCCAATACTAGTCCCATGGCTTCTGGTTACCACTTGAAAATAAATGAGCAACCTCAATCCCCAGCTTCTATTCTTTCCATCAGATACTCCCCTCCTTTTGTGTGGGTGTGGCATGTGATCTGCAGATCCCAGTCTCAGAAGTTCATATCCAGGTAGACCTGTGATGAGGGAAGGGGCCCCAGGTCTGAGACCTTGGTGTCATGAGTGCTGACGGAATAGGATAGGAAGAACACCTTAGTTCTGACTCTGCTGTGCAAACCCCATTTCTTGCCCATCACACCTTCTTATCTCTGTGTCTGTATAGTTCAGCTCTTTCTTTCTTTGAAGTTTCCGTCATTTAAAATAATTTATTGTAAGGTTCATAATATTTTTTAATATGTTAAGAAATGGGAGCTCTAAAAGCCCTTGAAAGCACAAAAAATATACCAACAAATATACCATTTCAGTATCTCATGACTTATTTATTAGATATATATATATATATATGTATATATATACACACATATATGTTTTTGTGGTACATATGCTTTATTGAATAAAATAACTTATCAGGTACTTAGGATTCTTATTTTTTTGAGCCTTAAAACAGATTTAGAAAAAGGAAAAGCCATGAGACTTCCCTGAAGTCTTAAGGGAAGGGTTGAAGATACCTGTGGGATTGTAGCAGACTTTCAAGGATCTATAGAGAAGGCTAAGAGCATAAACTAAGGATGAAGGAGGAGGTAAGGATAATAGAAAGATTCTTTGGGAGTAGAAGGATCTCTAGAAATTATACACAGTGTGGGACAGAGTAAAATTCAGTCTGGAAATGTTGGTTTGCTAGAATAGGCTCTACAGAGGCAGTAGATTATTATTAATGATCACCCAGAGTGATGAGATTTAAACAGTATTTTAGGAATGATTTTATATTGATTCAAATACATTCTTTTTGCCCCTTCTTTAGATCAAAGATTCAGATTTACAAGAAGGTTAACCAAGGTTAAAGATAAATAATTTTATTTTTAATTGACAAACAATAACTGTATATGTTCATATGATACAATGTGATGCTTCAGTACATGTATGCACCATGTAATGATCAAATCAAGCTGATTAACACAGCCTCACTTCACATACTTATCAGCTCTTTGTGGTGAGAATATTTACCATCCACTTTTTAAGAAATTCTGAAGCATATTATTAACTACAGCCAACTTGCTATGAAGTAGATGACTAGAACTCATCTCTCCTAAATGAAACTTTGCATTGTTTGACCAACATCTCTCTTTCCTCATCCATCACTCCTACTGTGCACCCCTCCCCCAGCTTCTGGTAACCATCATTCTGCTTCCCACTTCTGTGAGTTTGGATTTTTTAGATTCCATGTAAAATTTATATTATTTAGTATTTATCTCTCTATCTGGTGTTTTTCACTTACCATAAAATCCTCCAAATGTATCCATGTTGGTGAAGATGACCAAATTCATTTCCTTTTTTTTTTTAATTTTTGAGCAATCTTACAAGATTTTAACAAAATAATATAAAATGTGTATATATTCTGGACATTGCAATTATCCCCAGGAGTGCCCCCCCCCCATTACCCTCCCTTATGCCTCCCTTCCCCTTCCCACTATAACTCTAAAAAAAGTATTAGATTGTAAAACATTACATCTTATCTGGATTTAACTCATGCTAATAGACCAACTTTCTCATTGTCCAGGGTCTAGTGCCCACCTCCACAGATGAGTGGAGAAAATCGACCCTGGGTTAAGCTGATTTTACTCATCATGATCTCTTCCATAGCCATCCATTTACCTTCGAAGGCTGCAATATCATTGTTTCTAATTGCTGTGTAATATTCCATGGTATAAATGTACCACAGTTTTTGGATGCATTCTTCCAGTGAGGGACATCGGGGTTGTTTCCATAGCCTAGCAATAGTAAATTGTGCTGCTATGAACATCGATACTGCTGTGTCACTGTAATGTGCTGATTCTAAGTCCCCTGGAAAGATACCCAGGAGTGGAATAGCAGG
>PVKS010025366.1:0-29975 GCA_004027875.1 Aplodontia rufa
GTGGGTAAGCCAGAGGTCCTCACCACACACCCTGGAAAAGAGGAGAGAATGGCAGTAAACAGCCAGGGGCAAAAGCAGTACAGTCCAGGCAGTGAAGGGAAGGACATTGGGAACACAAAGGCACATCTGTCTCCACTGGGTGGCAGCCTCTTCAATGCAGCCCTATAACCAGTGGCAACAAAGAGCTGATTTCTCTTTTTTCATAGTTTACCCAAAGGTTGATAAATTTATTTAGCTTAAAAAAAAAAGTTTTGCTTTGTTAGTGTTTTCTATTGTTTCACTTGCCTCTATTTCATTTCTTTTTGCTCTTGATGTTTCTCTTTTCCTTTTTAAAAATCTTATAATGTTTATTCTTTTTTTGAGAAATTTGTGGAATAAGTAACATGGGTAATTCGAGATATTTGTTCTCTTTATGTAGGCTTTCTTGCTTAAAATTTTTTTCTTAGTTCTGTATGTTTTGGTATGTTGTTTTTCCATTTTTGTTTCTTCTATATATATTAATTTCATCTTTAATATGTCTTTAATTATTTAGTTGTTCAGGAGCACATTGCACTATTTAATTTTAAAATTTTTGTAAATTTTCTGATTTCTCCTTTTACTGATTTCTGGTTTTATGCTCTGATAGTCTGAAAAGACACTTGATATAATTTCAATCTTCTTTGTATAGTTTCCTGTCAGCAGGATGTTCATATGTGCTGAAGGATTAAGTATGTACTATTGCTATTTGGTGGAATCTTCTTTGTTAGGTTCATTTGTTCTAAAGTATAATTTAACTCCAAAGTTTCCTGGTAGACTTTGTATATGGATGATTTTTCTATTATTGAACTGGGATATTGGAATTCCTTAATATTATTGTGTTGCATTACATTACTCCCTTTATATTTCATAATATTTGTTTCACATATTTTGATATTGGGTACATTTATTTACAATTATTAACCTGTTGATGAATTGACCACTTTTTTTTTTTTTTTTTTTTTTTTTTTTTTTTTTTTTTTTTTTTTTTTTTTTTTTTTTTTTTTTACTATATGATGATCTTCTTTGTTTCTTTGTATGATTTTTCACTCAAAGTCTGCATTGGCCAACATAAGTATGCAACTTGTGTTGTCTTTTGGTTTCCACTTGCATATAATATTTTTATGGATCCTTCAATGAAAGTCTTTTATGGTGAAGTGACCCTCTTCTAAGTAGCATGTAGTTACTTGAATTTTTTAAAAAATCCATTCATCCACTCTTTGCATTCCTGTTTTAGAATTTAGTCCATTCAGATTCAGAATAATTATCATTACTAGTAAAGTCTTATTAGTTACATTTATCAAATTTCTTCTAATTATTTTGCAGATTTTTTTGTTCTTTTCTTTCCTACTTGCTTAATGTTCTTCATGGTTTGATACTTTTGCTAGTGGTTTGCTTTAAATCTTTTCCATTTATCTTTTGTGTGTTTTTTAAATAGATTTTTGCCTTGTGGTTACCCTGAGGCTTAGCACAAAACATCTTATAATAGCATGTTAAGCTGATAATAATTTTGACTATATACAAAACTCCATGTATGGGCTGGAGTGGTGGCTCAGCAGTTGGAGTGCTTGCTGGCAAGTGCAAGGACCAGGGGTCAAACTCCAGCACCACATATACGATGGTTGGAAAAACAAAGGTCAGATGGAAAAATAAATAAAATTGATTCCTTCTTCCTCTCTCTTTCTATCTTTAAAACAGAAAAAAAAAAACTCAACATGTTTACTTCCCTTCTCTCTTACAATTTATGTGTCACAATTTCTTTTGTATTACATAACATATTTTTATCATTTGTATCCCTTAACAAATGATTATAGCTGTTAGTGTAACAAATTATTACAGCTATAAAAATTTTTAATAGTTTTATTTTTAGGGGCTGGATCAGTGGCTCAGTGGTTAAGGCACTTGCCTGGCAAGCACAAGGATGCGAATTCAACCCCAGCACCATGTACATAATGAAGTGTTGGAGCAACTGAGATCACATGAAAAACTAAATAAAATTGATTCTCTCTTTCTCTTTCTCTCTCACTGCCCCTCTCTCTAAGAAGAAAAAAAAAAGAAGAAAAAACGGTTTTGTATGCTAAAGATATAATGTAAAAAGATAGGGACCTTCCCCCTGATACAAAACAAATATATTTTGTTAAGATTGACCATACCAAAATTGAGTTGTGCTGAATGGACAGAAATACCCAATATAAAATAATGTGGTCATAGTCAAGGTCATTGTGACTGCCTCTGTGAAGCATCCCTCCAGAGGCTCCCACAAGCTGAAGGTTTTAGATAGGGATAGTTTGGCTCTCCACCTAGCCCGTCCTGCTAACCCACCAGGTACAACTTGAAATAGATAAATTGAAGCTTGCTGCTTGCATTTCTTGGAGAAAGAACCCTTTTGTAAGCCTGTTTGTGAGCCTGCAAAATTTTCCTTTAAAAGCATTCTGCTGGAGTCACTCAGGGCTGCTGTTCTTCTGAACTTTACTTTGAGGCAGTGGCCCTGGTGCATCAGCCTGTTTCTTCTCTTTCCCCAAAATAAACTTTTTTTTTTTTTCTGGTCTCTGGTGGTCTTACTATGCATTGATAACCAGACCCCACAATAATAGTTCATTTACTACCATTATAGAATTAGTGTGTGAGTTTGAAAATCTACTTACCTTTACCAATGAGTTCTACATTTTCATGTTGTTTCATGTTACTAATTTGCTCCTGTTATGCCCAGTTCTCATGTTCCCAAAGATCACCAAGGAGCCAAATCTGATGCAAACACATGAGGGTCTTTTTATTGCAAGCTTGAGCCTGGGCTCCCTCCATCACTGGTGCAGTGGATCTAGGGAAAGAGCTGCGAGCCCTAGTTCAGCAGGATTTTTATAGGGTTTCATGGCAAAACAGGAAATTCAAACAGCAGAATACATGATTGGTTGATCTTCTAACATATATGATATATTTCTATAAGCCATTTTACCCTCTGTCTTGCACTTCTACCATATATAGGTTGGTATGTTCCTGGAATGTTAGGTATTGGATTATCAGCCCCTGATTGGCTGTTGCTAAGGGTCAGTTCATCTGGTGGTGTGAAACATTGTTCGTTGTTCTTTGTTCTTAGTAAACTGAAATTTAGGGCTACTCCAAATAACAAATAAAAAGTGGAGGTTGTCATGGCTACAACGTGGTTAAACTGCTGTGCACTTACCTTCAGCAGCGGTTCAGCCAAGCTGAGCCACAGCTCTGCACTCTCTTGCATTCTGTTGCTGAGTCTTGTCTGAGCCGCTGCTTGCACCCTCTCTCATTCCTCCCTTTCCTTGTAACTTAGGGAATCCAATCCTGGTCCCTAATAGTTTGAGTTGTCCACATCAAGTGGCCTGTACTACTATCTTAATACCATAAGTCGAATCATGTTTAAATGATCTTTTATGAAAGTAACTAACTTATCAAGGATACAGGGACCAAAGATGAGCAATAGCATTAAAATAATTAGGGGACTTAAAAGCACAGAAACTAAGGTAGTTAACCAAGGTGAAGTAATAAACCACACTTTAAACCATCCTTGTTGCTCCCTTTCTTGTTTTCATTTGGCCAGGCTCTCTCTAATCTTGGCCACAGATTCCTTCACCACTCCTGAGTGATCCACGTAAAAACATTCCTCTCCTAGGGCAGCACATAGTCCTCCTTCTTTTAAAAATATTAGATCGAACCACTTTCTATTCTGCAACATTACTTCTGATAGGGAGGTTAGCAAATCCTGCAAATGGGTAATAGAGGTTTCAGTCCTAGCTGTATCCACATCTATGGCAGCCCTCAGAATACTATAATGCTTGTTCTGAAGCACAAGTGAGGAGATACATGTCCCAGCTCCTGCTAGTCCAATTCCAAACAGGGTCATAAGGGTGATTGCTGTCATGGGTTCTCTTTTAAACCGAGGTGATGAGCCCCTTGTCATGGCCTGATACACCTGGTCCTCACCATGATATATTACTTGGAGAAAGAGTAGCACCAGCATGCAGAAACCTTTAATATGGTTGAGGGCTTAGCCATGGATGCAGGGTGCGAGTCCAGTAGAGCATGCCCATCACCCACCCTCGGGGCAGGGGTAGTATATAGTCAGAGGGGGATTGCTCAATGGTTTGACTACCAAGTTCTGGGGGGTGGAAGGCACTTGTCAAGCACACAGTCCCTGTCCTGACACTGACTGCAGAGTCAGTCTGGTTGAGTCTCCATGTTACCATCTGCACTCATCGGCCCTTGAGCCTGTGGTGTAATTAGCAACCATGGCTGTGCCTTCATAGTAGGGGGGGGGGCTAATACCTTAGCAAAGCCAGCAGGATTCAGTGAGATCAGGCTTGGTTGCATTTAAAACCTGATAGGTCTTGATCATTAGGTCCCACAGAGGTTCCTCCCAAAGCAGAGGCAATGAGCTAAGAATCGGAGTGGGCGGGTGGCTCTGAACTAGTACTGGAAGGATAGGGTGTGGTAACTGTATTTGCTTCCAGCTGGGCTGAACCAGCCTGGGTCTTATCTCTTGGTTTGGTCCTATTGCCCTAGCCAGGAATAGTTGTTTTCTGAGCTGTACAGTGAAAAGTGCTCCTGGATCTCTAGCTCCTAATCTTGTCTTATCATAAAGGCAGACACCCCATGTTAGTCCCCCCACCTACCTGGAATCCTGCCTGCCCTTGGCTGTAAATTTGAGTGTCACTGGATTACTATTACCTTCAATAGTTCCATCAGGTAGCTTTGCCTCGTTGCACAGTAGGCATTGGGACCCCGGGAACCAAGACATGGTGATAAAGTCCCCAGAATGAGAGGGGTCCCCCAAATGTGCCCCATTGAAACACAAGATCAGGAAGCATGATAAAAATCTTACCCTCTCAGGAAAGATTATCATCAGTTAATTTTCTCCTCTTTCAACCCACATTGTTCTGCCTACACTGACTGGCTAACTTTGTCTGCCTCATTCCCCCCTCTGTTTAGGGAAACCCAAACTGCTTTGGGGGTTTGGATGATGACCAATCTAGTTACTTCCAGGTGAAAAAGGGATGCAGTGGGGCAAGCAGATTTGAGTCTTCCCTTGGGAATATTTGGGTTGAATAAGGAGTCTGTAGTAGAGGTCATCTGGAGTGCTCGTGGTGGCTCCATCTTCATAACAATCAAGAGTTCAACAGATTGTAAGTTGCAATGGATGTGCTGAACTAAGATGTCACAAAGTCAGTGTCAGAATGAAAATTAACACTGAGTTTAAAAGAGGGAAAACCAGGTCTGTTATTTGGCTCCTTAAAGAAACACATATTGTAATTGAAAGTCTAGGGGTATATAGAAAAGGACATCTACTACAGTAAACTAAATAGCAGTAGCTAGGACCTCAAATGACAGAGTAAAAGGATTGGGCATCACAGAGTAGAGGGGAATGTCTAATTTATTAATTACCTTAAGGCGGTTCCCCATTTAGTTTATCATGATGCAATCTTGAATGTTTGAAAGTAAATTTCTCCCTTAAGGGGTAGGACACTGTTTGGACTATCAGGAATGCTCAAGAAGACATCATCCTGTCCATTTATAACTTAATTGGAGAGTCAAATTTCTAGTTTCAGGCCCTCCTGACACTCCTTGCACTGTCACAGTATTTGGAGGGGGATCCAGGCTAAGAGACAAGTACAAAGGCTAGCGCCAGTGTCCAAGAGGAAACTGACCTTTTGGCTCCCCACAGAGAAGAATATCTGGGGTTCATGTGTGGTAATAGGAGTCACAGAGCCAGAAAAGCCAACCTCAGCTCTGTTAGGCCTGTGTGGGGAACTTTGGACCTGAGGGTCTGTGCCCCTGGGGGCATTTATTCCTCCAGTGATGGCCTTGACAGATAGGACAGTGCCTTGGTGGTGGTCACTTGGTGTTTGGCCTGTGGGCACTCCCGCAGGTAATGCCCCCTTTTTCACAATGGACATAAGTCCTTTTTGTGGCTTGGGGTCCATTTCACTTCTCTCCTATATTATCCTGGAAGCTTACTTCTTGTAGGGTCATAGCCAGCCAATGCCTCAGCTTTTTCCAGTCTCTATGTCCCATTTCTTTTCTCTCCTCCTGATCATTATTACAAAAGACAGATGTTGCAAGCTAGGAGATGTTATCTAAAGACTGATCAGGGCCATGTGGCAATTAATGTAATTTCCTCTGAGTGTCTGGGGCCATCTGAATGATAAATTTGTCCTTTGAAATTATGTGGCCCTCTATGCACTCAGGGTCCATGATGATGTGTTTTCTCAATGCCTCCCTGAATTTCTCCAGAAAGACAGTGGAGTTTTCCTGAGTCTATGTAAGTATTTAGTTAACACACCAACTTATATATCAAACATGAATCAAACAGACATTAAGAGATCTCCTTTTTAAATTAGTCTCCCCTTACTACTTTACAAAAATACAGTTAAATTTTTATTCTAGTGTAAAGTCAGGTTACTCTAATCAAATTACAAAGTATTAAATGACATAAATAAGTACATATTTAAATTTGTTGTTTCCATATAAACCTGAAGGAGACCATTGTTATAAACAACTTTTAGTTTGGAAACATCAGCTTGGTAAAATGCTGCCCTAAATTTCTTATTTTATAAATTTATGTAACATTTAAACAAGGCTCAGATAAACATCTAGTTCCTAAATATAGCTCTATTTACATATATCAAAGTGTCAGCTGTATTGTAATAACCTACAAACAGTTGCTCATCTGATGTTATGAAGTAATTGTTTAAAAGGTTTTAAAACAGGTATAAATTACAATTCCTTTAAGATTTAGTTTTTCTAAGTAATTAAGCCTAACATCTGATAATAGCAGGTCAGTGTTTTAAGAAACCCTTGTTATTTCAACACATAGAATTAGAGTCTGGTTCATAAGAGTACATTAATGTTTGAACTAAAGTGAAACCTTAAATAACTTTAAATTATGCCAATTATAGTCAACTTAATAACACACAAGCTTCTGAAATTTACCTTCCACAAACTTTCTGCACTTACTTAGACACTATATTTCTTCACCCAAAAACATTTCTTTCATTCCAATTTCATACATCAAATTATATGTCCATGTGTATATTCTTTTATATTTCTTTCCTGCTTGTTGACCCTTTCTTAAATCTGCATTCTGATACAATCCTTATGAAACCTCCAATGTTCCCAATTACTTTAAGGTGAGAAGTATTATGGTTCATACTATTTAAGTCAAAACAATTTAAAAAATTACAAAATGAAATTGCCAAGTGGAAACAGTACCAGTGATCAAAGACTGATTTATAAATGCAACCCAGTAATGATAAAGCCTCTATGCATTTAAAACAAATGTAAGCCAGGTTTAAAATGAACAATGTTTACAAGGTAAAACTTGGTTAACTTGCCTACCTTTGTTAGCTTGCCTGCTTTAAACTATGTAACCCATAGACACAGGAAATCAACTTGATAGGCATACAAATGTTTTAAGAAACCTTGAAGAATTAGACTTGGCCCTATCAATGTCTTTTCCCATTTGCTGATTTTTCCTAAATTTATATTTGGAGACAATCCTTATAAAATTTTTTTGAATCTTTTTAATTATTTCATCTAATAAAATTAAATATTTATGCCATTTATAGTCCTTTAATGATACACAGCTGAAACCTTTTTTACTCTTTACATGTAGAATTACACCTGCTAGAATTTTAACTCTTAACAAACTTACTTTCTTTTAGTGAAGACCCAGGTCAAAGCAATCTTAAATTATCGTTTTAGTTTCCAATATATAAAAGCACATTTAATAAACCCAAAGGTATGTTACCTTATAGAACTTATAACAACAGACTTAATAAAACCCAAATTTCACCTTATAGAAACTAAGTCAAGATAATTCAAATTTACTTAGCAGTTAATGTTTTAATATTTTTGACTTTGCAACTTCATCAGATGTCTCCTCTAACAACCACATTTATAGAGATTGATCCCATTTATGTTCAATCTAATTTGATCATTTTTTTAATTGTTAACTTAGGTTATTCATGAAACCAGGATATTAGACAAATATGTCTGTTTTTCCATTGAAGGAAAATCCTAGAAGACATGAATGAAACACTTTAATCATTTATAGAAATAAATATTCTATTGATTGAACCTCTTTTCAAATGCTTAATTCAGGTGAATTAAAAGTCATTTGGAGCCATTTTATTTTATTTTTTTTTAATGAGCGCTCACCTATAAGCCCACTTGGTAGCATGTTGAACACACATATAACATACAAAAGATTTAAAAAAGCAGACAGACAAAGGGATAACAGAAAAATGCCAGAGGTTGACCTAAAAGAGAACTGAAAGTAAACCAACGGACTCAAACCGTAATGCGGGAGCCATCAGCTACTGGTTTCAAATCCTACAGGAACTTGACCAATTTTAAGTTCTCAGGGAGACTCTCATCCCTTACAGGAAGGCCTGGAACATCTTCCAAGACTCCCAGTTGGTGACCCTCCAGCGCATCCGCCTAGGTCCTCTGGCAATCCCAATACAGAAGGCCTCTACAGGAACTTGACCAGTTTCAAGTTCTTCAGGGAAAAAGGTGCCAGACAGACAGAGATAGAAACGTAGACCCACTTACCAGCTGATGATTGACCCTTTGATTTGGGGGTCCCGAGGGTCTTGGGGATCCCGGACGAGCCCCCAAATGTTATGCCCAGTTCTCGAGTCCCCAAAGATCACCAAGGAGCCAAATCTGATGCAAACACATGAGGGTCTTTTTATTGCAAGCTTGAGCCTGGGCTCCCTCCATCACTGGTGCAGTGGATCTAGGGAGAGAGTTCCGAGCCCTAGTTCAGCAGGATTTTTATAGGGTTTCACAGCAAAGCAGGAAATTCAAACAGCAGAATACAAGATTGGTTGATCTTCTAACATATATGATATATTTCTATAAGCCATTTTACCCTCTGTCTTGCACTTCTACCATATATAGTTTGGTATGTTCCTGGAATGTTAGGTATTGGATTATCAGCTCCTGATTGGCTGTTGCTAAGGGTCAGTTCATCTGGTGGTGAACTGAATGAATGTTGAAATGTTGTTCATTGTTCTTTGTTCTTAGTAAACTGGAATTTAGGGCTACTCCAAATAACAAGTAAAACGTGGAGGTTGTCATGGCTACAACGTGGTTAAACTGCTATGTACTTTCTTTCAGCTGCGGTTCAGCCAAGATGAGCTGCTCTCTGCACTCTTTCGCACTCTCTCACACTCTGACACTGAGGCTTGCCTGAGCTGCTGCTTGCATCTTCTCTCACTCCTTTTTCTTCACCTCAAAGAACTCTCTTTAACATTTCTTATAAAACAGGTCTGGTGGTGATAAGCTCCCTCCATTTTTGTCTGATAGAGTTTTTTAATCTCCCCTTTGTTTTTGAAATAACAATATTTAGATATGTTCTTGGCATCTGCTGAAAAAGGCATCATAGAATTTTGGAAGTTCATGCCAAGTTGCTTTCCATTTTTGCTTTCAAAATTATCTCTTTGTCTTAAAATTAACATTTTGATTATGAGGAGGCATAGTGAGTATCTCTTTGGATTTAGCTTATTTGGTTCCTATCTCACCTTCAACTGACGTCTGATGGGTTGAAACCAATGTGGGTTGCAAACATATCCTTTTGTTCTTAATATTAATATCTAAGCCACAAAGTGAGATGTGCTCAACAAATTGTTCTGTAACACTTTATGCTCAACTTGCAACCTTGCACCCTTAGCATATGTTGTGTTAAAACTCTGGTTAATGAGCTCATCAAGAAGAAAATATAAGAGGAAAATAATGTCTCCATTTCTCCATGGACAGTGTTCTGAATTAGCTAGCTAAGATTCTGCATATTACAACCTACCACCAAAGTCTTTATCACACTTTTAATCAATTAAGTTTGGGGTAACATTAAAAACCAATAGAAAACCAATGTGTTATGTTTTCATTTTACTTTTCAGGTGATGTTGTCACAGAAAAGCAGGGAGCTAAAACTCCAAATCTTGGTTCTTGGAGTTCCAATGAAAGAAAATTTAAAGTCAGACACAAAAAGATATGCAACATAATTTTATTATAAGTGAAAGGTGAAAGTAAAGTAAAAGCAGAGTAAGATTCGAGCAGAGAGCACTCTCAAGAGAGAGAAAGTGAGCCATCTGTGAGCACAGAATGACAAAGCAGACAATGCTATCTCCAAATTTATTAGATTTTGATGGTTGACTTGAAACTTGGGGTCCTCCTTCAGCAACCTTCACCAATAAGGAGGTGTTCAACTCCTCCTTCATGTTGGGAGGTGGAGTTTTTTTTTACCTTAGTTGGTCATCTCTGGAACTGTTATGGTGGCCGTTCTATTTAGGGGTACTTCATCTACAAGTGTTAAAGAGTACCCCCTTCTGAGCTAGTAAGAGACACCTGGTAGGTTTTAGGTTCATTTCAACTTTTATGGGGCCTGTGAAGAGATAGTCCCATAGATCCTTTGTTCTTGAGGTATTCCCCCTCCCCATTATCTCTTTTACCTTTATTTACCCTTAACATTTGTTTACTAATGTTTTTCCATACCTTATCTGCCTTGGCAGTAGCTTAAAGGAAACTTCAAGACTAAACCTGTGGCCTCCTCAAGCATTCCACTGCTCATTGCTAGCTACTACCTAACAATGTTAGTGTTGCCATAAAACATTGCTATGATGCTATAAAAAATCATACATGATACAATGTGAATTTTGTGTCATACTAACTTTGTTCTAAATTATTCTAATAGCATATGGGTTCATTTACATCATAGAAATAGGTCATGTTGAAGGTATTAACTAAATTAATATTTAGAAAAGGGCTTAAAGTGAAACATCACCTAAAAAAAATGAAGTACAAATGCAAGATAAATGAAATGCATAGTGAGGAGTTCATCATCCTGAAATAGTTTGTGGTGAACATGGGTAGACTGACCCATCATCTCAACTGGTCATGGAGAAATTCTGTAGGTATTTTATCTATGTGGTTTTGAGATAAAACACAGAATGTATAATTACATTTGAATTTCAGGTACATGAAAAGTAATATTTGTTTTAGTGAAAACATGTCCCATTATGGTGAAATGGAACAATTGAGGTTCAGACACCTGAGATGTTTCAGGAAGCAGGATCAACACTGCAGGAAGGATCAGGGATGCATAAAAGCTGCCTCTGCAGGCCAGCATGAAATGTGAATCTGTTTAGGAGCTTACAACATAAATTTAGTTTTCAATACCTATTGATTACAAAGGAAATTAGAAAAACAATGGTTATCTGCAAAGAAGGCAAACAGTTTCTATATAAAAAGCTCCCTAGGAAAGAGAAAAGAAAAAAAAAAACAGTTAAAAAAACTTTTTATGTGCTTCTATAAATCTCTGTGCTCTGAAGGAGCTCTGAGCTCTGGGGGGAAATAAAAACAAAGGATTTCCCCTCATATGTGCATCAAGATAAGCCTGAAGTCTAATTTTCCCAGGGGAAGGGATTGTCCTACAGGGGAGAGAGCTTCTTATTATAATATTTTAGAGCAGCTTCTACTACAGTGGGTCATATTACTGTGAAATTTTTTTCATTATTTCTCTGAAATTCAAATTTAACTAGGCATTTGGAATTTATATTTGCTTCAACAGGCAACTCAACCAGTTCTAAAAATTTTTAAATATAAATCAGTTCTTAAAGTTAACCCTTCTGAAATCATTAATAATCTTGGAATTTAAGTTTTGAAGTGTTTTTTTTTATTTAAAAAATCTATCTCATAGTATTTTTTAGCAATATATGACATTTAAAAACAAGATGCATAAAAATCATCTTTTTTCAAATATTTTAGTGTTTAATGTTTACATTTAATTACCTAATTGATGAATATTTATATTTATTTAGTTAAATGACAGTTGTATAAATTTCTATGCCTTTTATAAACTGTTTCTGCATGTTAGCATTTAATATGTGATAGCAGAAGACATTAAACAGAACTTTTGCTATGTGTCTTAATGTGAAGAAATAAATAAATGTATTTACATGTTGTTTTGCTTTGGGTAGCACAGTGTTTTTTTAGATCAGGTGAGCAGTGGTGTAGGTGTACCTATCCCTGTATCCTCTAGAGAGTAGAGAGGACTCTAGGATGCCTGAGGCTGAAAGATTTTTCAGATGGGCACACTTGATTTGATTTTAAATTTCAATTGTTTCTAATTTTATCAACTTTTATAAGTTTAAGAACGATACTCCAAAATTCTATGTATGATTATTTCTGTTCTCTTATTTTTAAAATTCTTTTTATATCTACACTTACAGCTTTTAGTTATTTTAAATACTTATTTGATAAGCTAAAGTTAGATTTATATTCATTTTAAAATGTGTACATACATAATCATAAATTAATAAATCAGAAATTAAATTATCACTATTCCTTAGAATTTCATATTAATTTATGCAAACATTCTGATCACAAAATTCTTCAAATAAACTAAACTTGCCTATATCTCTGAATAAATTTACTCCTAGGCTTAGTATCAAAGATTTACAAGTGGGTTCCAGCTCAGCATTTACTGCACTTGCCCAACATGTGTGAGGACATGGGTTTGAACCCAGCACACGTACACAACAAAATATATGAGGAATGAAATTCACGTAAGAAGCTAAATAAAATTGATTCTCTCTGTCTCTCTTTCTCTAACTGTCTCTTTCTTTAAAAAAATTGTGAATGCTAATAAATGCACTTTATATGCCAATATGGCATAATGTTTGGATATTTTATTAAAAATAATAAACAGGAGAGAAATTTCTATGTAATTGATCAACAGTTTCATCCATATGGCAGTAACAATTTGGTTCTGTAACTGAAGAATAGAATCAGAGCAGTCTCCTAAAAAGAAATTGAAAAAATACATAAATGAGTAATAAAATTTATTTTAACCAACTGTACCTGAATAGGATATGATTCATTATGACTATTAAAAAAAACCAAGTAACACATGCATAAAATTTTTGGTTATTTCTTTTGGTTTCTAGAAACTTTTTCCATCTGACAAATTTGTACTTTTATTCCTTTATATTTTGTTATACATAAAAATTAAATATAGGGTTGGAGCAGTGGCTCAGTAGTTGGAGTGCTTGCCTGGCATGTGCAGAGACCCTGGTTCAAACCCCAGCACCACATATACAACTAAGTGCGGAGAAACCAAGGCCAGAAGGAAAAATAAATAAAATTTATTCTCCCTCTCTCTCTCTCTCTCGTTCACAAAAATAAATGAGTACAAATGCCAAAATTAAATTTAAGTGATCTCAGGAAAATGTTTTCATATAATAACAGGTATTATATTTAGAAAAAAATCCTCTGTTCAATGTAGTGCAGTCTGAATTACTAAGAGGAAAATCCCTGAAGCTATGAAGGATTGGACAATATGTCTATTTGTGTTGTTTTACTTGTTATTGTACACTTCAAATTCCCTAAGTTTTCTTTAGAAAAATAAATAGAATTGCAATATTTCATTTCATGACCACCAGTATCTGTAGAAGTTTCTACATTAAATAGCTTATAGCAGTCATGTTTTAAAGCAGAAAAATGAGGTTACATGTGTATATTTTACATGTAGTGACAATCTTTTCAACAAATGTCCCTTTGTATTAATGTAATATAAATAAAGGCATTTATTTTACAACCAAGAGATTTTTCTCAAGTCATACTTAAAATAGTAATGGTTTCTAGGTATACATTGTATTAGGTTTGAAACAGATGATTTTAAAAACTATTTTAAAACTATTTTGATTGGTTGCTATCAGGAATATATTTCCAAAGGTATTCAATATTATAAATGATGATTAGATTCCCAATGGAGTCTGAAAAAGAAGTAAAATTCCCAAATAATTAGTGGAATGCTGAATTCAATAACAAACACATTTTGGAATTATAACTTAAAATTCCAGAATCCATTTATCCCTTTCCTTTCCTCCTCCCTAGCCGCATATTACTAAATGTATCCTGATATTCATGAAAGAATAATCTTTTCTTGGTCAAATTATATAGTTAACAGGTTTGTTAACTTGACTATTTGCTATGGCTGAACTCTGTTGATTGTATCCGTATATCAGGGACAATAATGGTATGACATGTTATGGTGACAATTTTTCCAGATTTTTTTTTCATTTTATACTTTCTCTGAGCTTTCTGAACAAAAATAACTATATAAAATTTTGTTAAAAAATGATTGATAGCAAATATGCCTTGAAAAATGGAGTTGGTTTATTGCCTTGAAGGTAGATGGAGACTCATCTCCACTGGGTCCTTTCACTAACAAGACAATATTGGCAGGCTGGAGTTTCCCCAGCCTCTTCCAGGAACAGATTTGTGTATATTTCAGGAGGTCTCTTTGTCCCTACAGGAAAGAGGTAGAGATGTGTCAACTGCCCCATATAACCTCTGAATGTAATAAATTAAAGGTTTCTCTTCACTACAAGCAAAGGGGAACATCAGGCTCTCATCATGTCACCCAGTGGGGATTGGAGCTTGGGAACATGGCATTGAGTTGCTTTGTGTCTTAGGATCTGTTCTTGGATCCAGAGATTTTGTGCACCCTGACAAGATGTGAGTATAAATATGTAACTTGAACAAGAAATTATCCTTTTGTCTTACAAAAAAGAACATAGAATTTCTTCTGCAGCAATTTGTTCACCCTAGTCAGGATGAATTTGGGTAGACCAGTCCCTTTCTCTAGTGACTAAGTTAGAGATACTTAACATGGCCAAAGAAATCAAAGAAGCCATACAAGTTGGTGGTAGTTCTGTGAACAATTTTCCTCTGGAGGAAGAGAGAGTGTCATGTTAAGAGAATTCTCTTTCCCTCTCAATTTCTTGTATTTGAGAATTTTGTCAAAGGAAGGTGTGGCACATGGATGTATAGCAGACAATGTTGTGAGAGTGGATGGGCAAGGAATGGCTAAAGATGGTGTTTTTGCTGATATTTTTAAACTGCCAAATCAATTCTGAACTCTTTCCTCTTGATTTTTTTTTACATATTCAATAACTGTCCCTATGATTTAAGTGTAATCTTGTTTCCAGTTATTTATTTAAAATTATTCTAGTGATCTAAGAGTTATGATGAAAACTAAATGAATTGAAGGATAAAGTAACTTGGATGGAATCTAGAAGACACCCAGGTAAACAAAATAAAAAAAAATTTATATGTTTGTTGCTGATACTCTGCCAGACTGCTGCTGCTACACTGCCAGTGGGGAGTGTCACAGATCCACACATGTGTTGGTCTATTGTATACCTTTCAGAGGTTCTGGCTCAGACAATTTGTGAGGACATATGAATGAGAAAGGTTTTTAAAACACTACAACATATATAATGAAATACGTTAGTGAATTACAGGAACCTTAGGGTAAACTACAAAATGGGTAAAAATTTTTGAGCAATTATTCTGAAACAGAAATTGCATACCCTTAAAAATCATATATTACTCAGTAAGGTTTTGATTTTGTGAGTTATATACACCAGTATTTTCTATATCAGAATTTAAACCTTATAAATTTTTAGCATGCTAAATTTCTTTTGACTGTACTTTAAATACAAAAACATCTTTTATTTAACAGTCACATAAAATTATTTTCTTCCAAAATAAATGATACTGAAGAAAGCAATTTTATACATGAAAATCAGATAAAAATTTTTTGAAATAATTTTATTGTGTGGATTCTCAATTCTTTTTCTGTTAAACTCTTTTGATGTTTCATATTAGGGAAGATGAAGACTGATAAGAGGGCTGCATGTGGAGTCTCTCTGTGAAGAGGGATGCCAACGGTGGGAGAAGTGCCTTTCTGTAAGGTCGGTGAATGGCAAAATTTCTGCAAAACTCATTAGTATTCAAGCAAGCAAATTTAGAGATGCAGAGGCTTAGATAAACTAAGAGTACAAGAAAATTCAAATAAAGATTAAACATCTCTGGCTGCAAGGACAGCCATGCAACCAGTGGTCTGGTGGAGAGGAGAGGGAGTTGTACACACAAATAGAAGGGCAAATTGGCAAGGTGATCTCTGATATCAGAAGGGTGAGCTGCACTCCCTGGCAGAACCCAGGAACTGCATTAGTGCTCTCAAGTTAGACTCCCTCAATCTGGCTGCAGAGAGCTGGGGCAATGACTCATTTTGAGTCTATCTGGTGGGTGGTCCAAACAGTTGCTCCAAGAACCAGGGCCTCAGTTTGGTCACCTCGGTGACTGCACCATCAGGCAGCTGACAGCTCAGGGACCAAAGTGTTCTGTCTGTCTGTATGGGGGCTGTGTGGGCCTGGTGGACCCTTGCTACTGGTTCTGCCACTCTCAAATAGAGGCTCCCCTCAGTACTCCCAACATACACTGAATTCCAGGCAGTTTGAGATCAGGATTCTGAACCACAGGTGATTCCACAAGACCTATATGGGCTGTGAGGGGTCTGCTTGTAGGACCTGTGACTGTGGAACACAGATACCACCTGGTCCTTTCAGGCTGGACAGAGATTACCTCCAGCCTCAGCAGCTTATGATCAGAAGGGGTACCCTGGGACTAGCATTTTCCTTTGCTTTCAGGCCCTGAGTCCTAGGAACAAAGGCAGTCCCATAGGCCCTGAGCACTCGAAGTGGGACTTGGCTTCCTGCCCCTTGTATTTGCAATTGAAACTTCCCTGAACGCAGGTCTGGCTGAGCTGGTGTCTGCTTCTCACCATGCCACTCTTGCTGGGGCTGAATGTGCCTCAGGCATCATCTCTTGGGAGGAAGTCAGGGCTTCTGGTCACTCAAGATTGGGGCAACAGCTATCCCAAGAGAGCTAAGTTCAGGCTAGCCACTCCCCTAGGATCCAGTGAAAGACCCTTGTAGCTACTCCAGGATCCACATGACTGCCAGTTGCTCCTGGGACCCCAGCTGAAGTAGGGCAAGAGTTTAGGCAGACAGACACTAAAGTGCCAAGGGATTCAATCCAGGTAACCCAAAAGGCTGTATTCACAGGAAACAAAATCTGCACTCCCTCCACAGGAGAAGAATATTGGGAGGGTTCCTGGGAATCCGAGTTTCACCTGAGAACACCAAACACAGTCCCTCTAGCAACCTCACCTGGGAAGTGCCTCTACCCAAATGTTAGATATGAACATATATCCCTACTGTATATTTTGACCTCAGCGGTGATAATTCATAACCTTCCCAACTCCTTTTTTTCTTTTTTGTTGGAGTTGTTCCTGTGAGTTTGTATTTTGATATTTTTGTTTGTGTTTGTTTTGTCTACCTGTACTGTGTTTGTATTACTGTGGTTTCCTCTGTGGCTGTAATTTGATTTGTGAACTTGCAAACTAGTGCATAGGCCCTTTGCTGTACAGACTCTCACAGTGAGCTGCTCTGCTACCCACTTCTTCCCTTTCTACTGTCAACACCAAAACTGTATTCTCCTCTCTCTCTCATTCTCCCTCAAAGTCATTATCCCAATCTCTTCCCTTTTCTATCTTTTCTTTATTTTAACAGAACATCATACATCATCTCCACTCTCTTGTTGCTCTCTCTCCAAATTCACAAATTCCACACTACCTTCCTATCACATTCCGTTAGCTCTCTAGACTTTTTTTCTTCACCCATACAGATTTTGGAAAAATTATGTGAATGCCATACTTGAAAATGGGTGTGTGCTTTCAAATCAAGTATAGTCTGAAGACTCTCATGGAAGAAAACTGCTAATCTTTTTGCTCTCATAGGTGGTTATCAACACAGTAACAGCTACAGTTGGCACAAAGTACCCAGATCAACACTGTCTAGTGTATGCATTGCCTGCACATATTGACTCCTACCCCCTATATCCTGAGGTATTGGAAATTGTAAAAGTCCATAATAATTCACAGGTTGGGGAGCCAGCCATTGAACTGTACTATCCAAATTGTATCCCAGCACAGTTAAGCGAAGAAATAAAAACACCATACCCATCAACAAAGTTTCCAAGAGAATTATCCAGTGACAAATCTCAAGCCTCACTCCCTAAAACTGAAAATGAGGAAAAGGAGAAACACTCCTCCACCTAAAACCCAGAGCTGCCAATCCAAGGAGTCCATGCTCAGGGTCCAATATGAAAACCTAGAAAAATATATGAACAATATGATTATCAAATCAATCAAAGAATTAAAAGAAACTTAAGGAAGGGAATAAGAGAGCAATTTCAGCAACTGAAAGCACTTTGATAAACAGCTAGATATTCTGCAAAGATACATAGTAGAGCTCTTAGAATTGAAAAACCCAGTCAACCAAATTAAAAGCTTATTTGAAGAATCTACTATCATAGTAAACTCAGTAGAAAATAGAACCTCAGTTCTCAAAGAAAGAACATCAGACAAGACAGACTGAGTAACATTCAGTGCAAGGAGGATAAACAAGAAAAGAAACTTACTGAGTGAGCATGATCAGAAATTCCAAGAAATGGGACAAGATGAGAAGAAATAACCCGAGAGTAATTGGGATTGGAGAAAACATAGAGCAATAAACGAGTGGCATTAAGAATCTTCTTAATGAGATAGCCAAAGGAATTTTCCCCACCTCAGAATAGATCCAGAAATTCTAATTCAAGACACCTATAAGATACCAAACAGACCTAACCAAATGAGAAACTCACCAAGACATATCATATATAAAATGAATAACAGAGAATTCAATGAAAGATAGTTAAAAATTAGTGAGGGAAAAACACCAAATGACATTCAGAGGCAGACCAATAAGGATTACTGTGGATTTTTTGCCTCAAACAATAAAGGCCAGGATAGCATGGAACAATATTTTTCAAATGTTGAAAGATAACAATTTTCAGCCAAAGATATTATAACCTGCAAAACTCAGTTCTAAATGTGATGTGGAAATAAAATACTTTCTTGATAAGTTCAAGTTAGCAAGATACATGAATACAAACCAGTTCTACAAAGAATACTCAAAGTCATACTTCATACAGAGGAACAAGCTAACAACTCCCAAAGCCTATAAACAGAAGAAAATCAATAATAACATAACTCCCTAAAAGATATCCAATTTGGTGAAAGTACAGCAATGGTCACAATGCCCAGGACCCAGAATCACGTATCTATTCTAACACTGAACATGAATATACTCAATGCCCCAAACAAAAGACATAGATTAGGTGACTTGATCAAAAAGCAGAACCAAACACTATGCTGCTTACAGGAAACACACTTCACAGCCAAAAATAGATAGATTGAATGTGAAAGGTTGGCAAAACACCACCACACTTGTGGCCCAAGAACTCAAGACAGTGTTGCAATCCTTATATCTGACAAAGGTAATTTTGACCAAATATTGGTCAGAAAGGATAAAGAAGGTCACTACATCATAGTAAAAGAAACAATATATCAAGAACACATAACGATAGTTAACATTTATTCCATCAATTACAACCCCTCCCAAATGTATGGAGAAAGTACTCATGGACATTAAACCTATTATCAATTTCAAAATAATAATACTGAGGGATTATAATATACCACTAAAGTAGACAGATCATCAATGCAAAAAGCAACAAAGATATCTCTAACCTAAAAATTCTATCAATCAACTGCACTTAAGAGACATTTTACAGAATATTCCACCCTGAATCATCTGAGTTTACCATCTTTATAGAAGCTCATGGATCTTTCTCCAAAATAGAACACATCCTAGTCTGTGAACTAACCTTAACAAATATAAAAATTTGATATATTCACATATATCCTGTCTGACCACAATGGTGTGACCTTAGCAATTAACAGCAAGAAAAATAACAGAAAGTACTCAAATACTTAGAAATTGAATAATACCCTCTTAAACAAAAAATGAATAAAAGAGGTAATGAGAACAAAAATTAAGAAATTCTTGGAAATGAGTAAGAATGATGAAACAACATATCAAAATCTATGGAATAGTATGAAAGCATTCTTTTTTATTGAGAAACTTATTTGTTGAACAGTCACATAATCTTTTAATGAAATAATAAATATGTATATAGATTCTGAAGATTAGATTTATCCCCAAGAGTGCCCCCCCCAATTACCCACCCTTTTTCCTCCCCTCCCCTTCCCAAAACATCTCAAAAAATGTATTAGGTTGTATAACATTATGCCTTATCTAGATTTAAAACATGATAATAGACCTCCTTTCTTAATGGCCAGGGTCTAGTTCCAACCTCCAAAGACGAGTGAAGACATTGGACCCTTGGTTCTCTGGGTTATGCTGATTTCACTCAACATAATTTCTTCCATAGCCATCCATTTACCTTCAAAGGCTACTATATCATTGTTTCTAATTGCTATGTAAAATTCCATGATATATATGTACCACAGTTTTTGGATCCATTCATCCATGGAGGGACATCTGAGTTGTTTCCATAATTTAGCTATTGTAAATTGAGCTGCTATGAACGTAGATATTGCTGTGTCACTGTAATGTGCTGATTCTAAATCCCCTGGAAAAATACCCATGAGAGAAATAGCAGGAACATATGGTGGGCTCATCCTTAGTTTTTTGAGGATTCTCCACACTGCTTTCCAGAAAATTTATAGTACTGAGTGCCTTGATCAAAAATTAGGAAAGAGACCAAATAAATAGACTTATGCTCCACCACAAATCCCTACAAAAACAGGAATTATCCAATCCCAAATCCAACAGAAGATAGGAAATAACTGAGATCAGAACTGAAATTAATGAAATTGAGAAAAAATATATAAAGTATCAACAAAACAGAGAGTTGCTTCTTTGAAAAAATTAATAAGATTGACAGACCCCTAATCAACCTCAACAAAAGGAAGAATGAAATGAAGCAAATCAACAAAATTAAAGATAAAAATGAAAATATCACCACTGACTTAGTCATAATCCAGAAGATTATCAGAACTTATTTTGAAAAGATTTGTTCTTCCACGTTTGATAACCTGGAAGAACTGAACAAATACCTAGCCACATACAACATTCCCAAATTAATACAGGAGGACATTGAAATCTAAACCAAACAAACTCAGGTGGCAAAATTGAAACTGCATTTAAAGGCCTTCTGAAAAAGAAAAGCCCAGGACCTCATGGATTCTCAGCAGGGTTCTAGCAGACCTTTATAGAAAAATTAATACCACTTCTTTGTAAGCTATTCCATGAAATTTAAACTGGGAGGGTCAGAACCCTTTCCAATATTTTTTATGAAGCAAATATTACCCTGATACCAAAACCCAGCAAAGACACACAAAGAAAAGTATTCACCAATTTCCCTAAAGAACATAGACATAAAAATCCTTAATAAAATCCAAGCTAATTGCATCAAAAACACATCAAAAAGTTAATACATCAATATCAAGTGAGCTTCAGTTTGGGAATGCAAGGCTGGTTCAACATACACAAATCAATAAATGTAACTCATTACTTAAACCAAAATAAAGACAAAAATTATATGATCATCTCAATTAGTGCAGAGAAAGTCCAAAAAGCCAATAGATATATGAGAAAATGTTCCACATCACTAGCAATCAGTGAAATGCAAATCTAAACTTCGCTGAGATTCTACCTCACTCTTGTCAGAGTGGAAAAATGAAGAATATGAACAATAATAAATGCTGGAGGGGTTGTGGGTAGAAAGGAACGCTATCACACTGTTAGTGGGACTGCAGTCTTGTATAGCCACTCTGGAAAGCAGTGTGGAGACTCCTCAAAAAGTTAAGATTGGATCCACCTTATGACCCAGTTATCCCACACCTGGATATTTTCCCCAAACAGCTAGAATGAGCATACTAAAGAGAAATAGCTACATTAATGTTTACAGCAGCTCAATTACTATAGCTAAACAATGGAACCAACCTAGATGCCCCTTGCTGGATGAGTGGATTAAAAATTATGGTATGTATGTATAATGGAGTTCTACTCTGCTATTAGAGAGAATGATATCATGGTATTTGCAGCCAAATGGATGGAGATGGAAAAAACTATGCTGAGTGAAATATCTCAAACAAAGAGACTTAAGATCTAAATGTTTTCTCTCATATTTGGAAGCTACAGTAAAATGTAAGAGATTTAAAGTTAGCTAAGCTCAAAAATAAACTCAACATATGTGGATTTTTACTTAAGCAAGGGGAACCATAGCTATGAAGCTGTGGAGAGAATGGAGCGGGGCAGCGAAGAGATGGAGGGATTGGGGAGTTATCAATGCAGCTCATAACCCTCAACTCCCATGAGAAGCCCAACTACATTTAGGGGGGCAAAGAGGATCATAAAATTAAAAAATTAAGACACATGTATAGGCAAAGTTCTATACATAACATGGGAATAAAGCAGTGGAGACAGGGGAGCAGGGAGTGGTCTAAGGGGGATACCTTGGAGTAGGATCAGCCTCAACTTACTTTGTCAGTATCCATACATGGATGAATATGTAACAACAATTCCCTCCGATATGTAAGACTATGTCAAATGAATAAAATATATATTAAATTTATCCTGTTAAAGATGTTTGGCTGAAATATTAAGAAAACATTTTGGTTCTGGAAAAAAACACGAAATTGGAAGAGGGAAGAGTTTTGTAATAGCCTTCTAAGATGTTTGTGGATATTTTGAAACAACACAAAAATTAATAATTGATTTTTTATTAAAGTTGATAGCAAATTTAATCCAACAAATATCAGCATAAACAACAATTAATAGCAACAAATGTTTAATATCCATTAATATAAAATTTGCTGATGTGTCCTTCAATTTTTTTTTACCAATGCTTACTTTTATAACATTTTCTATTAGCTATTTGGAAAATACTGGATAGTTAGGCAGATATTCTATAATTCAATACATTTCAATGTCCATTTGTTAGCATCACTGTGTTCTTATCAGAATTTAGGTTAAATAGTAGGGAATTGTCAAGTTCATTGAGACACATGTTTTCCAAATTTTAATTTTTTCTTAGAAGTTTGAAAATTACCATTGTTACAAATATTGTTATTTTTTCAAATGATAGGTTTATTTCATTAATTTTGAAATGTCTGTTTCAAATCTGTCTTAATATTATACCATGTCTGTCAGTTGGATTTCCAAGTAAATATAGTGCTCCACAATAGGAGCAGCTAGTTGAGCTTGCATCCTAACAATTACACCAGGGTATCATCAGGAAAGCATCTTAAATGCACAGGTTCTTGATGTATACATTCTATTTTATCACAAACTATTAAAAATGTATGTAAGGACCGATGTTTGATTGAATTGATAAATTTATTGTGTCATCAAGGACACTATTATGTAAAACAATATTTGGTTCTTTTCTTAAGACTGTGAGAATATGACATTGAAGAGAATAATGACTATTAGACTGTTGATATAGTTTTGTACTGCTACCTTGATTCATAATAAAGTGACAGTTTTTATATGATTACTTTTGTGCCATCAGTGTACACATCAACCAGTGAAAAAAGGGTCCTCAGGGCTACCTGGGCTCCATAGACCAAACTTTGAGAATAATTGAGTTAGAGTACAACGAGGTTGAAGGAAAACATATCAACGTGCAACATATTTTTTTCCAGTGCACAGCTATATGCCAAAAGGAGGTAAACTGCACATCAACTTCATCATAAAATAGGTCTATTCATCTTGGTTCATCAATGATACACTGCAATATTCCTCAGTTTTAGTGCCTTTGTAGATACTATTATAAGTTGGACTCCTTTCGTTTAGGTGAAAGTTGTTGGAATTGGTGTATTCGTTAGGAAGTGTAATTTTTTTTTCTCTACATTTATCTGGGAAAATAACTTTATTTTTTTTAAATTTTTATTCTATAAACATGGTCTTACAAATAGGAAGGATTCATCATCAAACAATCAAGAAAAATAGTGTAATGATAGAACAAGCCAAGACTGGTGCCAGACCATGGTTTCCTCCCCTTGAGTTCCCCATGGTTCCATGTTTCCCCCAACTAAAGTCCCAAGTTAATTGGACTTCTCCTGGAAGTCAGAGGTTCCCCTCTGATTAGATTCCTCCATACTGCCTCCCTCTGATCTCCTTGATGTCCTTCCTATTCCCTTCCCCCCTCCCTGCCCCCCTCACTACATCCCCCAGGAACCTAGGCAAGGTTCCCCATGATAGTGTAAAAATTCATACATGTTGAGGTAATTGTTAGGTTAGCCATCTATCATAACTGTTTCCACTTGTATTCTAGCTTCTACAAATGAAAGAAAATATTTGGCCCTTGAGTCTCTGAATTTGGAATACTTCACTTTGCAAGTTTTTTCCATCTCCATCCATTTGGCTGCAAATGCCATAATATCATTTTCTCTTAATAGCTGAGTAGTATTACATGGTATGTATGTACCAAAGTTTTTGAGTCCACTCATCAAGTGAGGGGCATCTGGTTTGGTTCCATAATTTAACTATAGCAAATTGAGCTGCTATAAACATTGAAGAAGCTGTATCTTTATAATGTGCTGATACTAGCACATTTTTGGGAAAATACCTAGGAGTGGGATATCTGGATCAAAAGGCAGTTCCAGCCCTAATTTTTTGAGTAGTCTCCACACTGCTTTCCAGAGTGCTTGGACCAGTTTGCAGCCCCACCAGAAATGTAACAGTGGAACTGTAATTTTTAATTGAGTGTATGTAGGTCTGTTGGTGTAGCTGAATGGAGAAACCAAGGAGTTGTTGGCTTTTATCAAGTAATCCAGTTTATTGTATCAGAGATAGGTTGTGACAACAGCTTCACATAGCTTCACATTCTCTTCTTGTGTTTTCATTACTTTTCTGTTATTAGATGCAGAGGTCTGCTGCATATTTGTTCTTGTTTCCAAAGACTATTACTTTAGATGGAAGGTAGACTTATTTTTGTATTATTTAGTTAATACTTCTACTTTATAGATACAGGAAATAGTTTTTGTTGACTCGACTATTTAATCTTGCCCAGTGAGATAGAGTCTAGTAACAACTAAAGCTAAAACAATTTTGTGTTTACTGGCTAGCACTTATTACTTCTATTTATTTATCATAGTATGTTCAATTCATAAATGGCTGGCATTACTCTCTTTAACCCAAACTGAGAACAACACACACAAACTGAAAAAAACTCTATTTCATATTCAAGTCACTGTGCTTACATTATTAGTAATGAGATTCTGTGATTTTTTTTGGAAAAAAATACTGTGTTTGCTAAGTTTAAAAAAACTATTGTTTTTTTTTTAATTAAAGGGGAACCTGGAAAAGAGAGGTTGCACTGACAGAAATTTGGGAATTCTGTGAAGTTATCTGATTTTTAACATTTAATGTGTGCAGTGCAGTGACATTGTCTTTTATTATAGAATGTATTTAAAAGTAAACAAGATAGATTCCTGAAAAAAGTGAATGTAGAAGAGTTCTCCAAAGATATTGCAAAAGAAAGGCAGCCAAGCTTAGTCTTAATCTGAAAATAAAATATTAAGAAAAAGAGAAAGGAGACGGGACATAGTATAAATATGGAAAATTTTATCTCATTTAATTAAGTTTGAAATATACAACTGTATTATCAACATATTTGCATTCATTCTTTAAAGCAAATATAATTATTAAAAATATGGCCTGGTTCAAAACCTGCAGTACAATGTGCTATCGTTGCTCTTTCCATTGAGAGGGAGATTATATTTCTATAACTCTTTGAATCAGGCTTTGTGTCTTCTTTGACCATGTAGAATGTGGCAGAAAAGATAGTACTACTCCTGAGACAGTCAGGGGACCTTTTGTTGTCTTAAAAATGCAGACATAATGTGTGAGGAAGCCCAGCACGGATCAAGTTCCCTCGAAAATAAATGATACGTGGACAAACTCAGACATCCTAGATGTCACCATAACCAGTCCTTTATGTGGCTACAGAAGCATGAAAGAGGGCAAGTGAAATCACCAGAGGAACTACCCAGGATCAAAGATTTATGAAAATTAGTAAATCTTTATTTTAAGAAACTATGTTTTGGATTTACGTGTTCGGCCTCAATGCATAACTGACAAGTCAATAGGTTTCATTTTGTTGCTTACTTAACAGATTCTAAAATTCACATATCCCATTCCAACTATGTGGTTTGATGAATATCATATAAGGTTATCCAGGGTACTTGAAATGAGTAAAGAGAGTAACAATGGTTTACTCACTTGGTGTGTAAATGTACATTAGGACTTTATTCAGTTAAACTTTTTGGTTGAAGACATAATTTGGAAATGTAAGAATTGATTTATAAAAAAATATACTGGAGAAAATTTTAACTATGTGATTGGTTAATTTTGGTCAAGTTATTTCACATCTCTACGTCTTCATTTCCTCATTTGAATAAAAATAATTTTATGGCAATCTTCAAGTGTTTGAATACATGTAGTTAAATATACATATTAAAGTTTGTATTCATATATATTTAAATATATATTAACATATATACATGTATTTGAAGAGTAAGTATATATATATATATGATTTCAGCAAATATCCACATATTTTCTGTTGTCATTTCTTTTTTTAAATTAGTTGAACATGGAGTTAAAATTGAGGGGGAATTATTATCAAACAATCAAGAATAAATGTATATCTACATAGTTAGTCAAAGCTGATGCCACGTCATGGATGCCCACCTTGGGTTCCCCATGGTTCTATGTGTTTGTCATTTCTAAAACTGAAGCTTAGTAAGTTCCCTGGATTTTGTTGCCAGTACTTTACTTTCTTTATTTAACACAATGTGTTGCTTAATCTAAAGTACAACTTGCTACAAATAATAATCCAAATTTTTTATAAGAAAATATTGTTATGACTGAAACAATTTCATAGCAGATTACCTATTTCTATACTATAGTATAATGTCAGTATGTTCATGTTAATATTAATGGCAATAAAATCTACAATTTAAATAAGTGGAACTAATATATCCTTTTGATGCTGAAGTCTACAAAATAAACTGAATCCTAAACAAATATATGGAAGCAAAAACGTTTTAAAAAGTATATCATTTATTTGCATTTTTCAAATAATATATTCATAGTGGTAAGAAGTTTCTGTCACAGACTTTTGGATATGACTTCTTATTCATTCATTGCTGTAATGCTTATCAATCATATTCTGAAACATATGACACATCAAATAAAGTAGAAAAAGTACTTGCCAAGATACTTAAATTATTCAAAAGTAGGAAGATTTACTCATTAAAAAATGGCACAAGAAACCCTGAATAATGAGAACTTAAAGAATTATATGTCAATCATAAACTTTGATTTTCCTACCTGTATTTTTTTATGTCTAATGGATAGTCCATGCCATGCTAGACTCAATCTTTTCTCAAGTGACTTAGCCTGTCCTATCTGGTAAGTATATTCTCCTGTACTCTGAAAAATTGAAATGTATTTAATATTTAGCCTCATGGTTATTACAAAGGTAAGACTCAGACAAAAGTAAGAAAATAGTACACAATTACTTTGCTAATGGAGTGCTTCTTTAGAGAGCTGATAATCAACCCTGTGCTATAGGAATGGGTCATTCAAGATAAAAAGGAAGTTGCCAAGAAGAACTTAAAGATGAACCTACAGGAGGGTTAAAACATGAAGTCAGATTATGTCTAATGCATAAATCCCTTTGTATAGCAAAAATCACTTCACCATGTACAGGTAGTTGTATAACACATGGTGCACATTTAAATGTTCAAATTTACTTGAAATATACCTGGAAAATTCAAAGAATAAAATAATTTATTAAAGTAATGTGTAGATTTTGTGGAGTTGAGATATGTAATTATTATGGTCTCCTTAATATTGTGAATGGATTATAAGCCATTTTAAATTAGTCAAATCAGGATGACTACACTTCATGATATGAATTATTTGGAGATACTCTAAGATATTCCAAAAGTGTAATTGTCAAATGAAGGCAAAGAATAACAAATGAAAATAATTTTAAAAAAACACATAAAATCCTTGTTAAAACTATTGAGCTTGATAGTAGAGATAAAAAAAACATGTAGTCATACTGTACCACAGACTGTTTTGTCTTGAAGATATATTTAGCTCCATTATTTAAAAAATTTTCAAGTCTTCATATATTTTATAGTCATATCTACCAACTTCTACATTTGATTAAAGTAACATCATAAATTTTTATGTAGTCATTAATGTTACCTCATGTTCATATCTACAAAGATAAAAACAAAATAAAATAGAATTTCATTATATTCTGATAATATCATTGAAGTATATTTTCTACTTTCCTTTGCTTGCTGAAAGTATGGGACTGTGTTTACTTTTGAACTACTTTTATCTAGTAAAAACAATAGTTCTTCAGTGATAATCACTATTTCTGGAGGATTTGAAAGGTAGTTTCTTCCACTTTGGAAGTGTTTGTTAGAAGTTAATCCAACATTTTCTCACTTTATAGTAGAAAAGTACTTAAATCAGTAGTTTTCATTCTTATGGTCAATGAAATTGAAGCCAATCAAGGACATATGCTATTTTTCTAGGTCAAAAATACGTTTACTATATTGTTTATTAAATCAATGCAACCTTATGAAATAGAATGAATACGAAATTATAAAATCCCTCCAATATGCTGAGCCTTCATGGAATGTAATAAAACTCTCTGAAGATTAAAGCAGAGCAAAAGAGGGGAGAAAAATCTTCTATGGCATAGAAAGTAATAAAATATCCTTTGTGATTCACATAGTTTAAGCATAGGTTGTAAAGCAGAGAAACCTCCTAAACTTCAAACATACAACAATCTCTAGAGAGTCACACTTCAGGAAAGTGATTGTTCAGAATCCATATCTTGATGATACCACCTCAAAATACTTAAAGAAAGTGGTGGACATAATTTAATAAAGGCTGTATTCCTATTTTTAATATGAAATCTTAGTTACAGATTAAAAAATATAATCTCCACTAACTAATAAACCATAGAAGAAAGGCAGTTTTTGGAGATGGGGAAATATATATTTCAGGCACTACATAATATAAGGGGTCCAGTGATAGAAATTTCAGCTCTCTTTTTGTGAAAATTCAGAGCACTAAAAATAATGGAGTATTTTTTAAACAACCAAAAGAAAAGAAAAACTGTTAACCTAAACTTCCATACCCAGAAAACATCATATTTTAAAAATAAGGATAGACACTATTAGGCAAATATTGGTTTTTTGTAAGCAGTCATGAAGTACAAGAAAAGCCAAAAAAAAAAAAAAAAAGAAGTTTTGAGGAAACAATAATAAGTGAAGAATAAAAGAAAGTGCTCATATATTTATAGGCTGTTATAAAAAGAAATGAAATACATATGAACAATTACACTGTCACTTGGTTAAATGGTGGAAGTATAGTATTGTTGGTTATGATAAAGATAAATTTGTACTTGGTTTATTGGCTTTTAATAGTAAGATTTCTAAAGGAAAATGCATTAGAATATCCGAGAACAGAAAGCAGGATATGTGTCTGTATGTGGGTGTTTTTGAGTTCTTAGAAATCATTGAGCTTCTTGATTATTTATGTTAATCAAATTTGGGACATTTTCAATGATTATTTTCTCAAATGTAACCTCTGTCCTTTCTCGTTGTTCTTTGCTGGGATTTACACAAGGTATGTTTGTTGGTTTACTTGGTGTTTTCTTATAGGTCCTCACACCATTTACTTTTATTCGATCTCTTTCCGTTCCTTAGACTCAATAATTTCCAGTTTTACTAACTTTATGTTCCTGATTTGTTCTTATGCCTACTCAAATATATTTTGGATGCATTCCTCTAGTAATTTTTTTCAATTATTTTAATTTTCTAGTACAGAAATTTTTTTTATGCTATTTCTTTTTTGGTAATTATATTTTATTCATATGTTGTTTCTTAACTTTATTCATTTAGTATTTAAATACATTTAAAAAGGTTGTTTTAAAATCTTAGTTTAATATATTTGACATCATAATTCTCAGAAATAATTTTTGTTGATAGCTTTTCCTTTGTGTTTTAATATTTTAACATGTATATTTTATTTCTTATTCTGGTGTTTTTGTTTTTTTTTTTTGGTTGT
>PVKS010025367.1:0-29960 GCA_004027875.1 Aplodontia rufa
AGCTGCCTTGATATCCCTCCTATTCCCTGCCCCTTCCCTTCATCCCCCTGCGTCATAGGCAAGGTTCGGTTCCCCTTGATCATGTAAAAATTCACCCATGTTGAGGTTATTATTAGCTTAGCCAAATTTCAGGCTGTTTCTGATTGTGTTCTAGCTTCCACATATGAGAGAAAACATTCAGCCCTTAAGTCTCTGAGTTTGGGATGTTTCACTCAGCATCATTTTTTCCATCTCCATCCTTTGGCTGCAAATGCCATGATATCGTTCTCTCTAATAGCAGAATAGAATTCCGTTGTATATATGTACCACAGTTTTTGAATCCACTCATCCAGTGAGAGGCATCTGGGTTGGTTCCATAGTTTAGCTATAGTAAATTGAGCTGCTATAAACATTGATGTAGCTGTGTCTCTGTAGTATGCCGATTCTAGTTCTTTTGGGAAAATACCCAGGAGTGGGATAGCTGGGTCATAAGGTTGTTCCAGCCCTAGTTCTTACTTTGTTCTTGATTTCGTGTTAGGAAATACTTGACTTAGCGTAGAGGAATTGAATATATAATTGTATTTTATCTAGAACTCAATCATTGCTCTTATCCTTATTTATATGCTTGTATCTATCCGTTCAGGAACAGAAAATGCAAAATATAACCTAGACTCAGCATTACAAAGAAAAACAGTGGGCATGTTTACAGGTGAAAAATTCCTATAGGGCTATTAGGTTTGGGTAAAAATTCTGCTTCGGAACCTCCTAGTAAGCCCAATAAGAAAGAAAACACATTTGTTTTACAAAGATAATACCTTAAAGTGCGGGGGTTGGGGGAACCAAAAGAAAACAGACAGAAAGCAGAGCTGTCTGACCTTGGGCAAATCAAGTAATTACCCAGTCCTTAGTTTGCATGTAAGTTAAACGGGAATGAGAGAAGTAACTTCTTTATAGTCATATTATAAAAAATAAATGCAATATACCAGAATTAATAAATCATTTAGATCAGGGACTGGCACAAATTAAGCACTGTGTGAGTGCTTTTTAAAAAACAGGCTAAGGAAATCTCTCAAGGAATGCAGTTTTACCCAGTGCCTCTTTTAAAGATAGTTCTTGGAGTTTTCCCTCACCTGCAGGACAAAAAAATGTTCTCTGATGACTTCTCTATTGCAAACACATTTAGGGGACTCGTGCAATGTTTTCTTGACTTAGCCTTCAATAAGCACCGAGGACAGGCCGCTGAACGCAGGGAAAGCAATTTTGCAGCAGCCCAAGATAATATGTTCCGAACTTGCAATGTTCTGATGATCAGGCTTGAGCTTTAGATTATAAAGAAATGGATGGGCTCATTTCCTTCAAATAACCCTTCATAAATATCAGTTCTCTTATCTGGGCATTTTATAAGTTGTGCAGGGAAAGCATGGAGCTAGAGACTCTGCTAGGGCTTCACACGGAGAGACTGAATCCCACTGATAAATCTGGGGAAGCAGCATAGCATTGGCGGGGCAATAGCAGACACACCTGCTTTCATCCTGGCTGTGCTACTGGGCAAGTGGCTCGTCCGGGGCAAATTATTTCTTTTCCTTGGATCCTTCGTTCTCCATTTGAGCATTTTTTCCTTTTTTTTTTTTTTTTTAAAGAAATTGTCCAATCATAAATGCATATAAAGTAATAATATGATATGCATATATTCTTAAATCAGAATTACCCCAGATCCCTCCCTACTCTCCCTGCCTCTCCCCTCTCTCCCCCTCCCTTTTCTCTCCTCCCCCCAACCCCCATACAACTTTTTTTTTTTTTAAAGAGAGAGGGACAGTGAGGGAGAGACAAAGAGAGAATCAATTTTACTTAGTTTTTCATGTGGCTTTCGTTGCTCCAGCACTTCCTTGTGTACATGGTGGTGGCTTTCGAACCCATGCCCTCATGTGTGCCAGGCAAGCTCCGTAACTGCTAAGCCACCGCTCCAGCCGCTGTTTGAGCATGTTTAATATCCTAATAGTGCTTTGAGAATGAAGGGGCTGATGCATGGGTGGGATTAACACAGTAAGTGATTATAGAGTCAGGGGCCATGACACATGGAGACAGCCTTTGGCTGGGTTGGTGACCGTGTTACAGCCTCAGGCTTCTCCTGTGAGAGTGGATGTAGTGTGGGTGCCTTTCTTGTATGATTGTTTGAAGAACTAATTGCAAGCACGAATGCAGAGATTAATGCGTACACATTTAATTAAGGTGATCTGTTACCGTGCTGTTTTCAAACTTCTATTAAATGCTACATGTCATTCATTTAAGTTGAAGTCACACTTGGAAAAAATGGCATATTATGGGAACAGATTTTTAGAAAAGATTTTTCAACGTTGTTTTCATAAACAAAATCAAATTACACATATAAACATATTTTTGTGGAAGCAGTTCTTGTGCATTTTACAAGGTTAGAAAATATACGCAAGCAAAAAATACAAACTAAAACATGGCGTTCTCATGACACAGGGATTGCCACAGAACACTCTAGAACACATTCATCGACATTTTCCCTATTTTAACTATACAAGATCATTCTGTGAATGTTGTCTTATAATATTTGTTTTAGTTGACACTTTCATCTTTACAGATCAACAAATTTTGTCTCGTACCTGAACGTATTGAAATGTTCCCATATGTCCTAATTATTTTTTTAATAGCTGTTTTTCCCAAATCAATATCCAATACAGGGCCACAAAAGTACTTGTACTTTAGTAATTTTGTTTGTTTGTTGATCAAGTCTATTTTGGTCTAATTTTTGTACAGAAATTGCAAAGATCTTAAGTGTACTGTTGAGTGAGTTCCAACACGCGTATGAACCGAAGAAACCAACATGCAGATGAAGATGAAGGAAATTTCATCCATGGTTTCGGGGTACCCCTGTTTCAATCCACTTCACTCCAGAGGCAACTATTCTTCTATCGCTGTAAATTAGTTTTTTCTTGAACTCCATAGAAACAGATTGATTTCCTATTTACTGCTATAAGTCTGACTTCTTTCACTAAACAGGTTTTAAAAATAAATCCATATTTTAATAATAATACATCCATGTGTGCATTAATAGTCCACCCCCTTTTATTGTGAAGTAGAAATGTAGCAATACACCAAGGTTTGTTTATCCATTCTTATTAGAGTGGTTTAGTCATGGTCCCTAAATTCTTCGACACTCCTCTCATTGAGAAGGGAGGTTATGTCATCTCCACCCTTGAATCTAGGTTCAGATTCTGCTTAACAATAGATGATAAGGGCTTCTACTTCCTGTCACATGACACACTTGCTCTCAGAACCTAGCCGCCTCATTGTGAGGAACCCCATGCTGCTCTGAGGTGAGGTCCACCTGAAGAGAATGAAGGCATCTAGTACCATTCAATTATCTAAAAAAAAAATCATTTTTTTTCAGTTCGATAATTCCAATTTCATTTTTAAAACATGCCTCGTAAAATCCATCATCTCTCAATGCATCTAACCATCTTTTTCCTTATAATGTTTCACATACTTATAATACTTATTTTAAAGTCTTTGTCAGTGAGTTTAAATATGTGAGTGATTAGTAGGTCTGCCTTTAGTGAATTTTCTTTTGCTGATTATGGGTTGATTTACCTGGTTCTATACATATCTTAGGAAGTTTTTTTGCCTCCCAGTCGATGGTATTTCAGAGAAAAGTGGAAAGTAAAATATGATATTTTCCCTCTTTCTTCTCAGAGGGTACGAGAACTTTCTTCAATCAGACAGCTAAAGCAGGGTCTGTTCTTTTAGATTTTGCTTCAAATTGGGTCAGGACTGGAATGCAGCCCACTTTGTTGGAGCTTATGTCTGACTTGTAATGTGATTTAGGAGATCTCACTTTGTGGTTCAGCTCAACCCTCAACATTTTTCACTACTGTTGCTACCACTGAGGGACAAAAAAAATCCCTTTGATCTCAGGGTCCGAACCAGGAGGGGTTGGACTTGAAGTAGGAGGGGTTTGATTTGTGGCATTGGTTGTTAGGATGCACTTACCGATTCAACTTGCAGGGCCCTGGGATCTGAACACCATGAAATGGCTAAAATTTCTTTTGCTTTCCAGCCCTGCCTCGAAAAGTATTTCTGTTGCATTCTCAGAAAAATTCCCAGAGCTGGAGATATGTGGACTTGAGTAATTATTTCAGCAATTGTGCAGCTGCAAGTCCACTTTATTTTGCTGGCCTGTGCTGTGGTCAGAGCCTGGCAGATTTCTCCTGATCCCTCCCTTTTCCATCGATATTGAGTTTCCTCTTCCACATAACCACTTCAGTTTGGGCATCTGCCCTGAATGTGGAAGTGTCTGCGGCTCTGTGTTCATCTCTCTCTGGAATTTAGCTCATTAAACTTCTGGGCATTCACTGCTTTTTCATAGCTTTATGGAAAAAGTTTTTTTATTGTTATATTGAGAAATGATTTTTTGGTACCATTCTATATCCTCACCAGAAACGGAACTCCCCCAGTAATTTTAAAGCATTTATTTCTTCCAATTATGAACTTAAGACTGGGATCAGTTGGGTGATTTACCAGGTTTGCATTATAGAATTCCTTTAAATATTAAGCAAGACTGCAGAAGGATATTGGATGTGCAATTGGAATTTCTACCACTTATTAGTTTTGTGATTCTCTGCATGGTTTTTCAAAAGGGAGACCGTGATTGACAGTGAGCTCTCAATACACCCAGGCAAAGGACACAAATCCTCTTAAGTAGGTAAAGGATAAAGGACTTAACTGCATGGTGATGGCTGGGCCATGCTGGGGACGCTGCGGGATTCTTGTTTCTTGGAAGGCCAGTTTTGGGGGGTCAGTCTCCATGCCTTCAAGTGTCTGGGACAGTACCTGTCCCCCAACAGCACAGTCTGTGTGCAGAGAGGATGCTTTCAGGAGGCTCAATCTGGGTCCAAGAAGAGGCCCATTCTGCTCTTATGATCGTCATGTTCCCCGGGCTGTGTGGAGAGGCACCTGTCATTCTGCCTGTCATGTGCTCTGTAACATACAGGTCAGAACTTGAGCGAGCCCTGCCAGTTGAGCTGGGGATGGTATGTCCACCTTTCACCACCCTGTCGGTATTTCAGTCCGAGCATCCTCTTAAGGACATCCAGTGGGGCACCACAAATCAAAGATCACTTCCATCATTCCACCTAGAAATGGGCTCAGGGGCTTTCTTAAGCCTTGTCTTGTTTAAATGTTTAAACTCTCTCAGCAACAACTGTAGGTGTTAAATATAAGCAGTGTTTTACATTGTGCCTCAATAAAGATACAAAAAGTACAGTCAGCATCAAGTTTCCCACTAATAAAGTGAGATTAATGCTCACTTTTAATTCACTGCTAGTGATAAAGATGATAGTGGTGAACTTACTTGGAAAGTGTAGAGAGCTAATCATATTGAGATGAAAAGAGATTAGGACTTTTGGATTTAGATGTGATACAAGGATTGTATTACCCATTTACAAACACTGTTATGAAACTGGAGGTTTTAGGTAATCTTTTAAATAGATTTGTCTGTATCAAGTTCTTAGATTTTATTTATTTATTAACTGACACATAAAAATCTAAAATTTATACATATTAATGGGGTGCCGTGTGATATTTCAGTATCTTACCTTCTGAAACATCAACATATTAAGATCATGTGGAGCTTGTCTTTTTGGGCCTGGTTTATCTCACTTAACAAAGTGATCTCAAGTCCTACCCCATGTTGCCTTGAATGACAGAATTTCATTCATTCATTCATTTTTTTAAAATGACTGAACGAGTTCTTAGATTAAGATTAAGATCTTAATATTAGATTAAGATTAAGATCTAAGTTCTTCTCTGTTCTTAAGAAGATACCAAAAATAAGGGATGAAGGACTTAATGCCAGGCAAAGGGAAGACATTCGATCTGGTCCTGATTTGGTCATAATTCTTGGTGTGGTAAGATTATTTTAAACATGAAGTAATGGGAAACTCCTGAAGGATTCAAGAGAGGAGATTCAGATGCCTGAGCTTTTTTCCTGAGACATTAATATTCCTCTCATTTATCTTGTTTCTGTGCCATATCTACTTTTTCTGTATCTCTCAGTAAAAACATTTTAGAGCTAAATGAATTATATTTAAATTATGTTTAATGTTGACAAGTTTAAATTGCACTTTTTTGAGATTTGTATATTTATCCATTAAAATAGCTATCCTTTTTTTTTTTTAAGAGAGAATCAATTTTATTTTTTCATCTGGTTTTTATTTTTCCGACACTTCATTGTATATATACGTGGTGCTGGGGTTCAAATCCGGGTTGTAGCCCATGCCAGCCAGACAAGTGCTCTAACACTGAGTCACTGCTCTAGCTCCAAAAGCCATCCTTTTGTTTTTCTAGAGAGAGAGACAGAGACAAAGAGAGAATCAATTTTATTTATTTTTTCATCTGCCCTTTGTTTCTCCAACACTGAGTTGTGTATATGGTGCTCAGGTCACACATGCCAGGCAAATGCTCCAAATGCTGTCACCGCTGCAGCCCCAGCTATCCTTTTTAAAAGTTGCATTGACATGCATTTATTTGTAATCTACTTAGTAATGTTATAATACTGTAGGGAAGAGTGGATAGACACTGAGTCATTATAAGGACTACCGAAAGAAGTATTTCATATTCTCCAGTTTATAAGGCTGTTTTTGTAGTAGGGATTGAACTCAAGCGAGCTTAAACATTGAGCCACATCCCCAACACCTTTTTATTTTTATTTTGAGACAGAGTCTAAGTGCTCAGGGCCTCACTAAGTTGCTGGGGCTGGCTTTGAACTTGTGATCCTCCTGCCTCAGCCTCCCAAGTCACTGGAATTACAGGTGTGTGCCACCATGCCCAGCTCCAGCTTAATAAGTAAACTCTGAAATGTATACTGAAACAGATTCAGACACTGAAGACAGTAATGTCTACGTGTGGAGTTACCCACGGAACTACGCCTTTTTTGTGGAGCTTCAGTGTTAGATGGTGTCAGCTTTAAATTAGTATCTCTCCTCCAGGAGGTTATAATCTACTATTGCTAGTGTGACCCATAAGCAGGGTGGGTCACAAGTAGACTCCAAGATCTATTAAATTTTATTGGAGGGGCTGGAAAAGTGGCTCAGCGGTTGTGGTGCTTGCCTTGCATGCGAGAGTACGCAGGTTCGAACCCCAGCACCCACGTACACAACAAAGTCTAGGAGCAATGGAAGCCACATGAAAAACTAAATAAAATTGTTTCTCTCTTTCTCTCTTTAAAAAAAATTTATTGGAAATGAATCCTAGAATATCTTTATTCTTTTGCATATTTATGTCAAAGCAAAAATTGCACAGGAAAGTCAAACAGATGAGGACTTCGTTCAAAAATGTTGCAGTGGAAGAGAGGGCTGAACTAATGTCTGAACTTGACTCCCTGAAACCAAGGCTGGGAGACTTGTTACTAGCTGAGGTGCTGGGGGAGTCGCTGGTCACTGGTGTTTGCTCACTGGCCCTACCCACAGAAAAAGTGAAATTTGCTCTTACGTTCGTGACAGGAGGTAGTGTAGAACTAGGAGCAGAAGGCCTCTGGAAGTTGGGCTCAAACCGGAGGTGGGTGCCCTCTCCCTGGATGTTTGCATTCCAAAGACAGGGCTCCCAGGTCCCTGAGGAAGACACCTGGCAACAGGTGTTTAAAGGGATTTGTGTCAAAGAGGTAGAGACAGAATTGCAAGTTTTCTATTAATAAAAAAATAAAGGAAGTCAGAGTCTAGGGAAGAAGACTGTGTGAAATTTAATCTCATAGTGGGGAACTTTAGGCTCTTTTTGTCATATGTGTGCTTGAAAATTTTATGTAAACCACAGGCGGTCACATTATGTGTCAATTCAATGATAATAGAGGATGACCATGGGAGCACACTGCAGAATTTTACAGTTTGCAAAGCATTTTTCAATATGCCATTTCTTATTTTCATAGTCACCCACTGAACATTATATAGTTATTATGCTCCATACATATGTGTACACACACATACACACACACACACACACAAACACACACACGAGAAACGATTGTCGGAAGTGTTGAATGGATTAAGAGGCTCGTAGCTGGTGAACGGAGGAGCAGGTGTCTCTAGCTTCTGACTCCGATGGCCTACCCAACTTGCACTTCTTATTTAAAGGAAATCTGTGATAAATTCTTCTTAAAAACAGGGGAAATAATTGCTCATTTATGCTCATTATGTCTTGTTATTCTAGACTCATATTTTGTTTCTTTAAATTTTATTAATGTAGTAGATAAGCAAAGTATAGAGGACATTGGTAGATCATAATAGAGGGTAACTGGGTCTGTAAGAGTACTCTTTAGGCCAGGCATTGAGGAGCATGCCTATAATTCCAGAGATTCGGGGAGCTGAGGTAGGAGGATTGCAAGTTTGAGGCCAGCTTTGGCAATTTACCTAGACTATGTCTCAAAATTAAAAAAAAAATAGGGCTGGAAATGTGGCTCAGTGGTAGAGCACTCCTGGGTTCCATGGGTTCCATTCCCAGGAACACACACACACACACACACACACACACACACACAATGTACTTTAGGAAAGGTAACTCATAACTGATTTTCATTTGTCACGAATATCTAACAGCTCATTTCTTTGTTCGTATGCTCACTAAAAATATCTCCTAGAGTTTCTGAAATTTCTTGCTCAAAATTTTTTCTTATGAAATAGGGTCTAAAATTTTAATACAAATAAAGGAAGAAAAGGACTTTTAGTTCAGGGGTGAGTTTTCATTTTATGAGTTATTTAACAGATTCCAAACATACTCTCCGTGGCCAGAGTCAAGCACAGGGGTTTCTCTGCCGTGGCTTGGGCGTCCTGTGGAAATACTCTTGATGGAGAAGAGGACCCTGACTCAACACCGCTGCCTGGAACCTGGGGAGTCTTTGCACCGGCTCTCTCAGTCCTCGCCCACCAGCAGCGTCAGGCCAAGGTCCCTTACTCTCCACCTGTCGTGGCCCACACCACTTGCTCCTCTTCATGCCCTGAGCGTGTTCTCAATCAAGATTTCCTACCTTTCCTTATTGCCTCCTCCTCGTCCTTCCTTTTTGAAATTTATTGCAGGTTCTGATTTCCTGCTGCGGTGACGGGTTATCTTTTATAACCACCGATGAGTGCTTTCACGGGGGAAACTGCTGTTGCTGTCAACTCTGGCTAACAGCTGAGAAGCCCATTCATCGAGTCTCTCAACTGTGTCAATAGTTCAGGACACCTGGTCATCTATTCACCGTGTCTGATGGTTTTTCAATTCGTACAATACAGGTTTGGAGCGTTATTGAGGTGAACAGCTCAGCAAGTTCTACTATTGGGGACAGAGGACGGTGCCATCTGTAATTACAACGGCTGGTTGGAAGGGAGGAGGGGGCAGTCCGTATACATGGTGTCATTCTCTCCTGACAGGATGATACAAATTTGGAGCCCAAACCTGTCATCTAGTGACTGCAATCAGAGAGGTTCAAAACCGACGGGCATTTTCTTTCCCCCACGTGATGACTGGTAAAGGACTCGGGACCCTTGGCAATGTCATAAGACAGTTTTGGTTTTCCTAACTGGGGAGGGTGTCATATCATTAGCATCTAGTGGGTAAAGGCCAGGGATGCTGCACATAATCCTTCCATACAAAGGGAAAGTCCCCTAGGACAGTGAGTTATGTAGTCTAAAGGATCAGCAACACCAACTTTGAGAATCCCCGTGAATCAGCTATATTTTAATACTATTATTTTAATTTTTTTGGAGAGTTAATTTTATTAATTAATCTACTTTTCATCTGGCTTTTGATTTTCCTCCACTTAGTTGTGTATGTGGTGCTGGGGTTCAAACCTGGGTCCTTCTGCATGTCAGGCAAGCGCCCTACCACTGAGCCACCATTCCAGCCCTATTTTAGTTTTTAAAAAAAAATTTTTTTTGATACCAGATATTGAACCTAGGAGTGCTTAACCACTTAGTCACATCCCCAATTCTCCCCCTACACTGCCTTTTATTTTTTAAAATTGAGACAGGCTCTCACTAAGTTGCTTAGAGCCTCCCTAAGTTGCTGAGGCTGGATTTGAACTTGCAATCCTCCTGCCTCTGCCTCTTGAGCTGCTGGGATTACAGGCGTGTGTCATTGTGCCCAGCTTAATGCTATTATTTTAATACATCCTTATAAACAGTACTGTGTGTAGTACTTTCTGGTATCTGATATTTTTCTTGTTTACTTGTTTTCCTTGTGTAAAGTTCCCCCACCCTGCTGTGTTGGCCACTTCCTGTCTTCATTACTGTTAACAGTGTGCTCAGTCGGAATTTCTTGAACATTATTAGTTCCACTGTTATTGTTTCTTCTAAACAAGAGAGGAAACTGATGCTGTAGTGAGTCAAAAATTCACAGTACCGCATGGTAGCAGTTAGTGCTGAGATCTGGGAGTCTTAATATACAAATACTTGCCCCAGCGGCTGGTGTTTTGAGTTGGTGTAAGACATCCTCATATTTCTCAGCAATATTTTCCTGATAGCATTAAATTAGGAGCCTGATGCAAAAGAACTTTATCCAATTCTCCTCTTTATTTCTCTGGAACATAATCATGTCCTTTTAGTAGTGGTGGGAAAAAAAATTCAGGAAAATTAAGACTTCATGACATCCCCAAAGTGTGAAAATCTCTACTCTCATAGACGCTCTTCTACTCTTGTAGAAGTGATTTAGGAATCTCAATATTCTTTTTTGTCTTTCTCATTTTAATTAGGCATCATCTATGCTGATGAATCTTAGTTTGACCTTGAACTTTGCTAACCCATACAAATCCTTCCTGGAATTTTGCTACTATTTTGATTAAAATTCGTATAAACCCCTTTTTACTTCCCTGCGATGTACATAATTAGAAGGGGTTGGTAGCTGGTAATGGGTTATTGCTGTTTGAATCAGCAAAGAGTTTCACACTCTCTCTGTGGAACCAGCCAGTGAGACACAGCTTAACACTTTCTAAAAACCGAGCAGATGCGCTATGGGATTCAACCACCATTTTAGGAAAAATCTTTCTGTTTTTAAATTTATACCTACATTTTTGTTAAATTTGCTTAGTGTTTTGTGACTTAGAAAGCATTTTCATTCGTAATCTCTGTAACACCCCTTTCAGGTATATGGGAAAATGTATTCCTAATCCCGTGTGCTTTCTTCGACATCATGCAAATTTATCTCTGAGCAGCCCCAACCAGACTGTAGGTTTTTCTAAGGCTGGAAGCACATTTTTATACTTCTTTGCATCACATCAGTGCCCTTAATAGAAAAAAGTAAATGTGTTTTTGTTGACTTATCCTTTGTAAAAATTTAATACAGGGGAACTCAAAGATACCTAGACAGCATGCCAGAGTTGTCAAACTCTTTTAGTATTAAACAAATTCTAAATTTTAAGGATCCAGTCAATCAATTCCCAATGTGCATTTAAAGATGCGAAATCCAGAAAGTTGTTATGAAATACATCTGTCCATGCCTGGTTAAAATTCAGCTCTATTTCAATTCCTGAAATCTGGTCTGTTCTTTGTAATGTTGAAGGTAAAATTACAGGAAAATCATCCTGCTAGTTACAATAAAGGAAGGCAGGGATTGGCTGCCAACTAGGCTTGCTAAGAATTGCTTTATTATGTTTTAAAATACTTTAAGAAGAACATATATGAAGAGATAATCAATGTGGAAACAACAAGAAAAGGACCAATGTTGGTAGTTTTTCAATTATTATCTAGTTTTTGAATAGATGAGACTTTTAGCTACTTAGACTATTTCACCATATTTGACAGACAGGATGGTATCAAGGTCCATTGTGTTGAAGTAAGAGGATGTGATTCGAGTTATTTTATTTATTTATTTATTTACTTAATTTTGAGACAGGGTCTTGCTAAGTTGCTGAGGCTGGCTTTGAATTTGTGATCCTCCTGCCTCAGCCTCCTGAGCAGCTGGGATTACAGGTACGTGCCACTGTCCCTGGCTGTGATCTGAGTTCTATTTGCGATAGTAAACATTTGTCTCAATCTCAGAGATTTGTGTTAATTGTACCTTCTCACATCATAGCAAATGAGACAATTTATATGCTTATAATTTGAAAATTATAAATTGAAAAGCATTATAAATGTTAGCTATTATTACTTGGAAATTTGGAGAAATGATAAAAACTGCTTTTCATAAATCATTTCAGATATTAAAGCTACATAATAAATTACCTCGAAACTTAGTGGTGTAAAGCAATTATCATTTGACCTGCCCACACTTTTATGGTTCAGGAATTTGGAAAATGGCAGGCTGGGTGGCTGTCAGTGGGGATCTCTTATGCAATTGTTATTGGTGCTGGCTACACCTGTAATCATCTGAACTCCTGGGAGGGTGTCCGAGGTGGCTTGCCCCATGGCTGGGAGCTGAAGCTGGTGGTGAATGAGAACTGTTGGGGTCTGGGGGTTGGAGCTTGCTCATGAATACTCATTTTCTCCAGGATGGTGGTCTGAGGTCAGTCATTTACTAGATGAAGACTGAATCCCTGGAACCACACGGAAGCTGTGTCATCTTTCCTTATCTACCCTTGGAGGTCACTCGACATTGCTTCCCTTGCAACCTGTTGGTTACAAGTGAGTAATTAAGAGGTGAGGTAGGCCCATCTTTCAATGATATTGCAGACAAGCCACCTGTGCCATTGGAAAATTCTTGGTAGGAAAATAAATAACAGGGATATGTTTTGGAAAATAAGTTAGACCATAGATTTACAAACTCTTTTAAGATCTTTACTGTTTCCGATTATTTTTTTTTTGCACCAACAACATTATTTTGGTAGTTTGGTGATGTAGGGGTTGGTTCCCAAGTTTTACAGAGATCCATCTGGTTCTTTGTGAAAATTCTGTATAATCTGTTATTTGAAGGGATGACCTTTCTTTAATATCACTTTTACCATTTAACAGGATTCACAATATCTTCCTGTAGACTTGCATTTCATTAATTTATTTGAACTTTTGATGGCTTTCCATCCTCAGGAATTCTCAAATCAATAGGCAAATATTCCTAACCTTTTGGCAGGTGAGTAACCTTATGACTTGATTCTATTATTAGCAGACATCCCTTCTGGAAGCCAATTATCTCAGTAGATGATGCGGCGTTATCGCAGGCATCCCAGGTGGGGATTTTCCCAGCCTGCTTTGTGGCTGTCCCCCAGGTACCTCACAATCTCCTCTTCTCTGTCTGGCACTCCTATTAACTGACTTCCAGGTGCAGTTTACTCTTCCAGAGAGGGATTAGCTTATTTGCATCCGTACATGCTCCGTCATGTAGAAGGATTGGCAGGGAAAATTGCTGGTGGTACAATTTCTCACCTCTAGGTGAAGCCAAACCTCTCACTGTGAAATCCGATGGGCATATTTTGAGTAGGATGCCTGCCAAAGAGAGAGCTCTGTTGTTGCATTGTTCCCAGCAAAAAAGCTTGTGTTTTGTGTAAGAGCCTCAGAGTTTCCAGAATTGGGTTAAGAAAGTCCATGGAAGTGGTAGTCCTCAGAAGAAATATGTCAATATGTTTCTCATAGAAGACCCGGGAGAATACAGCCAGCCTGTCTGCTGGGGACATGATATCTGGGGAATAATGTTTTTGTGCTTGTTTTAAATCCAACTCTTCAGTCAGACACCTGTATTAGAGCTTTTGTGACTCTCAAGGGTCCCTTCCCCTGGGATCCTTGGTGAGCAGTTCTCATGGTATCTTAAACATCATACCCTTACTATCAAGAACTGGCTAAGAAAGAATACAAAATGTCTGATAAGAAGGGAAAGATTTGGGTGCTGATGCTGTCATGAAGCAATATAGAATAGAATATTGATTTAAAATGATCATAATGACCACACCAACATTATTTACTAACCATGTGAGAGGTCAGTTACTGAATCAGTAAGGGTATTGGACATTAAGATGGTATTACGTTGGGGGCTGGAGAGGTGGCTTGGCAGTTGTGTTGCTTGCCGGGCACGCGCACCCACGTACACAACTAACTGTCAGAGCAACGAAAGCCAAGTGAAAAACTCAATAAAAATTGATTCTCTCTCTCTCTCTCTCTCTCTCTCTCTGTCCTTCTCTCTTTAAAGAAAAAAGGAAAAGATGGTATTATATTTATTTCAAACTGCATCTCATTGCTGGCCAAGGGACCAAGGGCAATTCATGCTGCTATACAAGTGGTGGTATCCTCAAGTATAAATTGGAGATGATGTTAAATGGGCTGTGGGATCATTGTCAACATGGAGTGATGTGGTCTATGTGAGCTATAGTGCTTCTCTGAGGTCAAGTGGATGTTGGTTAATCAACCAAGCATAAGATCTCAGATTGTGTCAGAGGCTGAAGTGTGCTTGGAAGTGACCATTATCTGAACAGAAATGTTAATTTTGAATTATAACCCTAGTTGTTTGGATGAAATAAACGATACCATTTTGCATTATAAATATCAAAGCAATCAATGAGAAGAATTTTTATTCCTTACTGGATCAGTCAGGATTTGGTCAGGAGAGTGGAAATCACTCTAGATATTTCAAGAGGGATGGGAATTAACACAGGGAATTAGAAGCTTTCAGAATGAATGAGTGGGCCAAGGGAGAAAATATCTCTTGTAAATTCAGGAATTTGGGTGCCTCTGTCAGTAAACCCATTTGCCTGCGTCCCTGAAGTTGGTGGTTTGTGGGAGGGCTGTCTTAAAGGTTTGGCCACTTGTTGCGTCTGCCATTTGCAAACCTTTCACTGTCTGCCATTGCTGCATGAGTGCTATTGGCCCAGTTTCATTTCCACCTTCCAAATCTTCGTAGATGGGCCCTTGTTTTGGTTCAAAGGAGGAAGAAATTTAGAAGCATTCTTGGGAAATGTTTTATATGTAAATTATACGTAAACATATGTTTTATATCTTTGAAAATGGTGACCTTGAACATGCTGCTGATGAATAGTTTTGCTACAAATGGCAGTCCTCTTTTGCACCGTGAGGTTCTGCCTTTAGAATAATTCACTAGGGAAATAGTAGATTAAAGTTTAAAAAGCCATAGGTGTGCACAAGTTTATTTTTGATTACAAACTCTTGAAATGATTGCTTTGTAATAATAAGACTTGGCTCTGAGCGGGGTGGCCCAGGAAGAACAGTGTGCTCACAAGGCCCAGATGCTGGTCTCCTCTGAAGGATGCATTCTCCGGACCTCCAGCTTCTGGGCTCTATTTTTACTGAAAAACCGTTAGGCAATCATTAATAGCAATCAAACCCAATCTCGCAGGTACATGTGACGTGCATCTCAATCCTTGTCAATAGTTTGATTAATTGACAGTATGGTGACATTTAATCTATAGGAGAGTGAAAAAAATCCACACAATATTTCCACCATCTTTGGTCATTTTCCACTTAGTGATGGATATGGAAAATTACCGGAAATCACTCATGCGAGCCAGACAGCAATCCCTGTATTCACTGTTTCAAAATCTGCTGACCTGGGCCCTTACCAGAAAAATCACACTCTACCAAAACTCCCATTTTAACCAGGAAACTTGAGCCTTGGTCCCCTCCCCACTCATTCCCTGTATTTCCCCCAGGCTGTAAGCGGCAGGTGGGTCCCAGACTCCACTGGGCCCCCTGCCACAGGTTTCTCCTGGATAAACCTGTGTTGCTACTCTTGAGCCGCCGATCTCCTCTCTCTTTCCTTCATTTGCCTCTTGCCTTACACTTGGGAAGTGTTTTCTGTGTTTGGGGCACCTGGCAGGCAAGGGACAGAATGGACAGGTAGCCTCCTTCTAACTTTGATGAACAAGATTTTCTTCTGTAACATATGCTAAGCTTTGGGGATTAGGAAGATGAATGGTTTAAAGAGAAAGCGCTACATGGAAAATTCTATACTAATGTTAGGTAAAACACCTCCTTTAGAAAATAGCCCGGGATGTTGACTGAGGTCTTCGCCTGTGCTTCCTGTATCTGTTTACTTAAACATAATACACGTTCTCCCTGATTCTGAGATTGTCCCTTTCTTCATTTCCTTGCTTGCTTTGTTACTGCATATCCATAATAACTTGACTATGTCCTTGAGTTGCTCTTGAAGTATCAAAAAAAACCAACCAAAGAAAGACAAAACAAACCTAAACCAAAGAAAACAGGCCTTGTCATTGGGAAACCAGGCCAGTATAACCGGGAGAGAGCAGTGCTTGTAACCGAGGTTGTGGAACCATCTGGGATCGTCATCTTTGTTCTAAGACATTTGAACCAGTCCTTAAAGCCCTATTAATCAGCACTTCTTTCCATCCTAGCCCTGACTGCTAACCCTGAGCTGGCAAAGGAAGTGAAGTCTGTATGGGAAAGTGATTTAATGTTACTTCTGCATGGATAAAGGCACGGAGTTATGGACAGAGACCAGGAAATGGAAATCCAAAGGCGCCTACAAAACTGAAGTTAAAATCGTCACCATGATAAGAGGTAGAAAATATCCCTTGTGCTTTTATCCCCATTCCTACATTAAAAGAGGCAGCTGGACCATAGTGTGTATAACTGTAGTATGTATATAGAGTGTGTATGTCTCCTGTGTGTATGATTGTTCTTAGACTAACGCTAGTGAAACAAATAGATCTGAAGCAATGCTATCAATCCTATATCTTTTGCTTTCTTTTGAGAGATTTTTGGGCAGTTACCATATTTTTAATGTAACTCATTTTTTTAAAAAAAGAAATAATTGATTTTATTTGCTTTTTCCTCTGGTTTTTGTTTTTCCAACACTTAGTTGTATATGGGGTGCTGGGGTTGGAAGCGGGGTTTTCACACATGCCAGGCAAGTGCTCTACCGCTGAGCCACCGCTCCAGCCCCTAGAATTCATATTTTTAATAGGAAGGGTTCTGATTTGGGGCTTGTAATAATTCTGGAATGTTGCATTTAGCAAGAGGCATCCACTTGCCTTCACTGTCCGTGAAAGAAATGAACCCAAGCACCAGCTAGCAGGTCAGCTGTGACAGCTGTTTGAATTGGTGCCAGTGAGAGGGATGGGGCACAGGAGGAAATGGGGACAGGAACAAGCGTTCCTTTCCTTTCTCTCCTGTTGCTCAGGTGGCATTATACTCTCCCTGTCACCCAACTTTTCCACGTTTGCACGTTTATTTTCCTACTCACTGCAGTCCCTGGAGGGAGACTTCATTCATCCTTTTCCCCTCAAAGCACTTCGCCTTGCTTCTTGCACCCATTTCAGCAATGACTCAGGAGCGGCAGGTGGCTTTGTAATTCACCACACCTAAGCTAGATGAGGAGTATGCCTTTTAAACACCATTGCTAGAGAAAAAAGAATTCGGGGCAATGCGTTACCATGATACTCCAGGAAACCGTGTGCAGTGGATTGAACGTGGCCTGCAGAAAGGTTCTGGTTGTAATTCCTGAACCCTTGTGAATGGAACTCTTTGGTCTTTGTAGAAGTAAAGGAAGGCTCCTTGGATGAAGAGATCATCCTGGATTGTCTGTGTGGGGCTAGATCAAATGATGAGTTTCCTTACATGAGATCCATTTTTTTAAAAGAGAGAGGGACAGAGAGAGAGAGAGAAAGAGAACCAATTTTATGTAGTTTTTCATGTGGCTTTTGTTGCTCCTACGCTGTATTGTGTACAAGGTCCTGGGGTTCGAACCTGTGTCCTTATGTGTATGCCAGGCAAGCGCTCTGACTGCTGAGCCACGGATCCAGCCCCCATAAGGGAGACTTGACAGAGAGAAGAGGAGAAAGCAAGTGGCCGTAGAGGTTGAGATGGGAGTGATGAACTCTTAGCCAGAGTCCACCAGGATGTGGGTAGCCTTGGCAGCTAGCAGAGGGTAGGGAATGGGCTATCCCAGGACCCTCTGCAGGGGTGTGGTCTTGTGATAGCTTGATTTTGGGATTTTGAAGTTTAGAACTGTATGAGAACAAACTTCTAATAATTCATCAAGTTTGTGGTAATGCTTTATGTCTGTTTCAGGAAATGAGTGAATCTTAGTTTTGGGAAAAGTCTCCCTGGACACCACCAGCCTCTATCTGGAGAATCTGGGAGATGAGATAGAGCAGTGGTTGCCTCCTATTCCGTTTTCAGAGGCTGCTTTACCGACACCACACTAGAAGGCTACTCCTCAGCTCAGATTCTGGGGGACAAGGGAAATGCGCCCTCATTGGAACCAGGACTTTAGCTGCTGCCCTGGCAGAGAACAGCTCAGCCTGGGAGCTGGGGTCCGAGAGGGGATGTTCTGCGTCTCACACCGTCTGCGTTTTGCACCAGCTGCTAGAACCCTGCAGTATTAGATTTTTGGAATTTTATCCCTGCTGGAAGACAAGTCACCCTTAGACAACAGAGACTGTTTCAAGATAACATCTGAGCAAATTTACAACAGAGCAATAGAGGAGGGAATTATAGGAAAGGAAATGTTTGTTATGTAGACAGATGGGAAGTAAGGCTTGAGCTGGATTATGGGAAAAAAATAAGTTTGAATAAGTGGCCAGTGGGAAGGAATATATTATAGGTGGCATTGCAGAAGGAAGAATAAGCAGGAGCGATGAGATCTAGTGTCCCTTGAAAGGAAGACCAAGAGAACCAGGCTGAATGCTAATTTGGGTGCTCGGGTGACATCAGTGAGTTTGGATTTATTGACCTGGTGCTGTGTTTGGTGAGCAAAGTAGCCAGGCTGCAAGTCTTTGAGGTGTTCTCACTGTTGCGGGCAATAGCAGGAATAAATCTACCAAATGTAATATTGAGTAAAAGAGGGCAGGCAAAATATGCATTAGCAAAATAAAAACAGCAGCAGCAGCAACAGGCAAATTAATCTATAATCTTAGAAGGCAGGAGAGGGCTTACTGGAGTGATCGTAACTGGGAGGGGGCATCTACTGTCTGGGATGAGCGGAGGTGCTGGCAGCATTCTGGATCTCAGGAAGATAAAAGGGAGACAGTAGGGTAGATTAGAGAAAGGGACCCCGGGGAGGAGAGGGGAGACAAAATTGACCCAAGTATGTTTTGTGCATACTTGTGTGTTACTAACACGTAACAATGAACCCCACTATCATGTATGATTGCAATGCACCAGGAAAAACCCTAAAAGAATATTAAAAGAATATAATTTAAAAAATTCAGAAAATTATTTTGGATTGTGATTTAAATGGTAGTTACGTGGATGTGTTCACTTGCTGAAATTCATGAGACAACCCACTTTTTATTTTTGTTTATGTTTGCTTTACATGTATGTTTATCAGTCTGCTTTGTGCATTTCATTTGTTGACTTTTGTATATTATCGTAATTCAATAGACCATTTTATTTAATAAAAGTGCACATGAGCCTAATGCTATGTCCATCCTGATGGTGTTATTGATCTCAAAATAATTGGGTAAAATGGCTTACATTTCCTTATATGTGTATTAAATTACTTTTAATAATGGACAAGAAAAAATATTGAAAGAAATTAGAGGGCACAAAACAAGACAATTTGATTAAATGACCTTTTAATTGAAGTTATCGACTGAGAATATTTTCAGATCTGGAGCAAGATCTTTTCATGCCAAGATGAAAAGTGGTAATATCTACAAGAGAAAAATTCCAAAGTGTTTAAAAATGTGTTAAAACGACACTATTGACGAGTTTCAGAGAGATAAATAACATGCTTTCATAAAAGACAGAAAAATAATTCAGAGTAATCTTGTTAAGACAATACAGAGCACATTCTCCTAGCTTGTAATGACAATTTGATTTATATTGTATAAAATACTTACCAATGGAATAAATATTTGCTATGCAAAATAAGCGCATCAAATGAAAGTGAATGAGATATCAACTTTGTTTTAAATTAATCCTAAGAAATTTGAGGGAAGGATAATTACCAATTAGATGGGATGATGCAGGAGAAATACTTCAAAGCCAAAATAAGCAAGCAATAAAATAAATGACAGTGGAGCTCGTCCTAAAATAACAACCTGTACAGGTTGCTTTCTAGAGAGACAAAGCAAAGCAAAACAAATTCCTAAACACTTTCATGTAATGTAAATTCAAGTCTCGAAACCTTAAAATCCAGGTGCAAGGTCATAGACATTTATACAATGTGGCTTAGGACATGTTTTTTAAAAAACCAAACAATTGCTGAAAGAATTATTCAGAAATTTAAAAAGAAAGAGCCTTTGAGAATTCCCTTTAGACCTCTCAGAAATACATAAGCAAAGAGTATTTGGAAGAAGAGAGAAGATATTTAAAGGGCCATGACTGTTAGAATATAAATGTAGCCTCACAGATACTTCACATTTCTTGGGCATAGGATCATTTAAGCAACCCTAGCTTTTGCCTCTAATCATGTGTGCGCACTAAAACGGTCAAGCTTAGGCTGTGCAAATGCAGAATATTCCTGGACAGCACATTCATGATCTTCACTTGTAAGATAGTTTAGCTGATCAGCATTTTAAAGTCATGTTTAATTTCTCTTATTTAATCCAAGAGGAGGAGGTAGAGAAGCGGCTGGAGGTGGATCAGGAGAAACAGGAGGGGGAGGAAGAAGTGAAGAAGGGGAGAGGAAGAAGGGAAGTGGGAGAAAAGAGAACAGCTCAAGTTTTAGTTTCCTAGCAGGTGGGGAAATGGCTGCAGGCTCCTGGATAACCCTGTAGAGGTGATGAAACCTCGCTGGTGGTTCTGGCTATCAGCTGAGTTGAGGACTGGTGTCCCGAGATTCTCCAGGGCCGGGCCTGACTCTGAAGGGGAGATGCCCCCTGCTGGTCCCAGGAACTTCTGCAGTTCCTGCTTCAGAGGATTGCAGAGATAGGAATGCCAGACCCGGGTTTTTGGCCATCAGGGCCATATCCTGGAACAGAGAGGGACTCAGGGGCACTTATAGTCATAATCAACTCTCTAAGGACGAGAAACAGGACTTTCCCACCTCTCCCTCCGGTGCTCCCAGGGTGCTGCTGACCCCCGGGGTGAGTCAGTGCTGTTGAACTTGGAGTTATTCAGTCTTCTGTCACCCTGTTCCTTGCAGTGCTGCCCAAGGCTAAATTCACACCCAAAATTCAATTTGTTAGAAGTCATCAGCCTGTGATGCAGGAATTAGCTTTAAAACAAATCTGTCAAACAAATCCGTCTACACTGTAGGAACATGATTGAATTTGAACCCGGAACATGACTATTTATATAAAGCCCTCACTCCAACTTGGACAACCCAACCCCCTTTTGGGTGGGGTCATGGTGTCACAGGGAGAGTTCTAGAAATGTCAGACACAGGAAAGCAGGAAAGTACAACTGTGACTGCCTTTCTGGATCTGTAAGGGATTTGTTCCAGGAACCCCTGTGGAAGCAGCATCTGAGAATGTGCTAGTCCCTTCTGTGAAAGGTGTGTAGTATTTGTGAATAACCGGTGTACAACCTCCTGTATACTTCAGAACATCTCTAGACTACTGATAGAACCCAAATCAACGTAAATGCTACCTGAATAGCTGGGATACTGTACTGTTTAGGGCATAATGGAAAGAAGAAGCCTGTATCTAGTGTGCATGCAATCGGCTTAGCCATTCGACTCTTTTCCATCTGTGGTTGGTTAACCTGTGCTATAAGACCAGAATGTAGAAGAGCAACCGTATCAACTCTCCCCGCATTGACTTGGGTGGGGGGCAAGCGGCGGCTCCTACCCAAACTCAGGAGATACTCAAATTCATCTCTCCATGGAGTCCAATGCGAGGTTTCTATAGGTCAGATATCCGATTTAAAACACAAACCTTTTATGCTCAACTTTAATTAAAATAAAACAAATCTGAGAGCACTCTCACAAAACAACCACAAAGCAAATATCAAAAGCAAAGGTGGTAAGTTTGAGATGTCTTTTATTTGTTCAAAAAAAGATTTACATTTTATAGCTCAGCTCTGCAGGGACGTCAAGTATTTTAATATCCTCAAAGGATTCTTAAGGCTGTGGCTAGTTTTTAAATGGAGAACGTATTAAATTCCCTATAATGTAAGTAGGGAATAATTTCAGTTTAAGAATGCGTCAGTTTCCATACAGACATAGAAAATGGATTGGGAGATATTTTTTATTTTTTAGTAAATAATTTTGGAGAGCCACACCTTTGTGCAAAACCTGATTGGTAACGTATTAGCCTCTTGCTGCATCCTTTGCTCCTTGTGACAGATGGCAAGGCTTCTCATTTGGAGTGCAGAGCACTGCATTTTCGATAAGGTAGCCAACTGTATAAACACATTGTTTCTGTAAATTTCTTACAGCCTTGTTATTCTGGCACCTGCTGTTCAAAGGAAGAGGAAAGACAGAGGAAGTGGAACTCAGCACAAAACAGAACTGCATGTGAAGTGAGGGTCGCTGGGAAGCACAGAGAGAAGACACAGGAGGGAAAGACAAGCTGGTTTTCCATGTTTCTTGAATACTAGGAAAAGTTTATTTTAAAATTTATTTTTAATTAATTAATTAATTTTTTTGGTACCAGGGATTGAATCCAGGGGTACTTAACTACTACTTAACCACACCCCTGGTCCTTTTTTTTAAAATTATTTTTTGAAATTTTGAGACAGGGTCTTGCTAAGTTAGCTAGGGCCTTTCTCATTTGCTGAGGCTGGCTTTGAACTTGTGATCCTCCCCACTCAGCCTCCCCAGTCACTGGGCTTACATGCTACTGTGCCTGGCTGGAAAAGTTTATTTTGAATGGAAAAATATTTCATTTAATTAAGAAAATGTGAGTGAGTTGAAGTGAAATATGAGAGCGGAACAAGGTTTTGGCTGAGTTTAGCTCACAGACCCTTAAACTGGAGTGGGCTTTGCAGGATCCCCATCCTGTCCATGTGCCATGAAGGGACAGGGCATGAGGCTCAGGTAGGTGCAGGCCGTGCGTGTGACTGCTGGGCGGAATTTTCCCTACAATGAAACTAAACCCCCACTTTGTAAATGAAATGTTACTTCATTGACCTTTTAAATGTTTTTTAGTTCCTGGAGGAAAGATGAAATAATGATATTACGTGACATTGGGTTCATTTTGAAGAGCGATGTGCAGGGCGTCAGAGCCCTTCCTGAGCAACCAGGGGCTCTGCGGGAAACGCTGAGCCTCCAGGCCTCATCCACTGGGCATACAGCTTCTGCCTGGCTCTGGAACGGTGGAAATGCTGGTGTCCCGAGACGGTACCATCTCTTATGCAGCTTGCAGAGACGGAATCTGAGGGCCTCGCTGGGGTGCTGGAGATTCTTGCAGTAGAGCCTGGCCTTGGACACCCTTGTGAAATGCTCCTGAGAGTGGGGGTTGTAGAGTCTGTGCCTGTGTGTCCAGAAACTACCTGTGGAGTTGTACTCAGTTCCAGGTATCTTGAGGATTCTGTGCCAGTGGGGCCAGGTCACTAAGAACGTCCTGGGTTTGAATTTTACCTCTGCAAAGGAATATCCTTGTCACCAAGAGCAGAAACTGAACTTTCTTTCTTTGTTTTTTTAAAGAGAGAGGGAGAAAGAGAAAGAGAATCAAACTTATTTATTTTTTCATCTGGACTTTGTTTCTCCCACACTTGTTGTGTGCGTGATGCTGGGGTTCGAACCTGGGTCCTCGTGCTTGCCAGGCAAGCGCTTCAACCGCTGAGCCACCGCTCCAGCCCAATGCTTTGACTTTTCTCTTGGTTACCTACTTTGCAAAGTGGGAATGAAGGACATTCAAGGTCCTCATGGGTCACTCCCATCAAACAAGAGATGAGCAATTTCTTTGGAAACGAACATTCCAGCTTGAACCCTGTCTTCAAGTGTGTGGCCGGATATCCTGCTTCACCCATCTAGACAGAGCGAGGTGATCGCGGTGTCCAGACAGAGCTGGAACACAGCACGGAGGTGAGGGTTCTGTGGCTGCTTCTGCAGCGCAGCGTGCTTTAGTGACACGGTCTGATCCAGGTGTAATGTTCTAGAAGGCAAAGAACATTCAGAGTTGTGGCTTCGAATTAAACAGAAAATCACAACCAAAATCTTAGCAAGAACCTTACACAAAACAAAATAAGAAAAAAACATAGAAAAGTATGTTGTATGGATTACAAATTACAGCAAATAAATAATAGTTTCATTCACCTCATATGTATTTGAAAAGTGATTCTGTTTCTTAATGTTTCCAAAGGATTAAAAAAATCTATTTCACCCTGCCCTTCATTTTTAAAAAATTTATTTATTAATTTATTGTTAATTGGTTCAGCATCACCTTACATAATGGAGGAATTTGTTGGTTCACCTTCATACAAGCGTACGTATCGACCGTTGCTTTAACCTGATCCTTGTCCAAAATCCACCCCTCTTCCCCCACGCTTCTATCTCATGGCTCCTCTGTTCTTCCCTCAAGTTACAGGAATTAGTGACTATGTACATGTAATTTACATATTGAGATTACTAGATGTATATGCCTGTCTGGATACATTTGGGTTCTCATAGGAGTCAAATGTACTCTACAGCATTGAACACCATGCCTACTGTCCCACCTACCTCTCCCCCTACCCCTCCACAGCTACAGTCCCCACAGCTAAGGTGTTACCGCACATTTGGTGACTATTAAATAAAATTGTCTAACTTTCATCCTATCTTAGGTTTTACTCTAGCTTCCAAGAATTTCTTGATTTCTGTTCTCATTTCCTTTATGGTCCATTCTTCATTTAAGAGGATGTTATTCAGGGCTGGAGCGGTGGCTCAGCGGTTACAGTGCTTGCCTGGCATGCGTGAGTACGGGAGTTCAAACCCCAGCACCACGTATACAATGAAGTCTTGGAGCAATGAAAGCCACATGAAAAAAATTCAATAAGATTGATTTTCTCTCTCTCGCTCTCACTGTCCCTCTCTCTTTAAAAAAAGAGGGTGTTATTCAATCTCCACGTATGTATTACTTTCTGTTATTTTTCTTGTTGTTAATTGCTAGGATCATACCGTTGTGGTCTGGCAGGGACACAGGATTAGATCAACTGTTTTGTATTTGCTGAGGTTACCTTTGTGGACTGAGATATGATCTATTTTGGAGAAGGATCCATGTGCTGCTGAGAAGGTAAACTCGGCTGATTTGGGGTGGCCCTGCCCTTCATCGATTCGGTGTCTCTCTTCATCAGTAAGATAGGGTGCAATTCTAAGGAATGACGCTAGGTGATCCAGCCGGGGAGAGAACATGGTAAACAAGGAGCGCTCTTCCGTCCTCTGGGTCTGGGAGATCCCAGGGAGGCAGACAGAGCAGCTAGAGAGCCATGCAGGGTCCTGGTCGGTTTGAGATAAGCAGGTCAGTCAAGGCCCATCTGAACAGGAGGCTTGAGGGCTGAGATCCAAATTCAGTGAGGGATGGGACCATGTGGAGGTCAAGGGGAAGGGCATCCCAGGTAAAAGGAACAGCAGAACAAGACTTTTTTTGCAGATAGGAAGGAGCATGTCATGTACTCAGACCAAGATGCCCAGGTGACCAGGAGATCAGAGAAAAGGAGAGAGAGTATAGAAGCCCCCTGACCAAGGCCTTTGCTCTGGATGTCATGGGAAGCTGTGAGCGTTTTTTATGTCAACTTGGCTAGGCTACGGTGCCTGGGAGTTGGGTTAAGCACCCACTTAGATTCTGTTATGAAGGCGTTTTTAAAAGATATGATTTACATTTAAATCAGCAGATTTTGAGTTAAGCAGATTCTCTTTCAGAAGGAGGGTGGGCCTCATCCAATCAGTTGAAGGTCACCAGAGACATGGCTGAGGTCCCACAAACAGGAAGGAATCCTGCTTCCAGACTGCAACATAGACATTCTGCCTGAGTTCCCAGGTTTGGACTCAAGACTACAACAACTCTTTGCAGAATTTCTAGCCTGCTGCCTGTCCTGCAGATTTGGAACAATTGTGTGAGCCCATTTCTTAAGACAAATCTTTCTTTCAATATTGATATTGATATTGATTCTGCTTCTGGCCTCTGACTAAGAAAGAAGCTGTCAGACTGGTTCGAATCAAGCAGGGGTATGACATGATCTGATTCACATTTTTTTTTTAAGGAGAGAAGGACAGTGAGAGGAGAGAGAGAGAGAATACATTTTTTATTTAGTTTTTCATGTGGCTTTCGTTGCTCTGACACTTAGTTGTGTAGTGCTGGGGTTTGAACCCGTGTCCTTGCGCATGCCGGGCAAGTGCCCTAACCACCGAGCCACTGCTCCAGCTCCTGATTTACATTTTTAAATGATCACTGGGACTGTCAGAGGGAGGATGGAGAAGGTGGACCTGCTGGCCATTCTAGTCCTGAGGGTGGGCCTCCCTGCAGCCTGATTGTGACTGAAGAGTTGGACTTGGGCCATATCTTTGGAGCAGTTTCAACTAGATTGGATGAAGGATGTGAGAGAGACACATAAGCCAAGGCTTAAGTTTTGGGCTGGAGCAGCTGCGTGAAGGGGGTGCTATTTATAAAGACAGTAGCGGAAGCTGAGATGAGTTGCAGGTGTGCAGAGGTGGAAAGGGGGGGGCAGGATGTTTTATTTTCAATGCGACCTTCTCATATGGCTCATCAGCTGTCCAAGTGGAGATATCAGGTGGACAACCAGACGCGGGCATGTAACTGGACATCAGCAGCACTTGGGTGACCAGAGCATGTGGGGTTCATGGGTCGAGGCTCTGCTGTGGGAGTTAAGAACTCCGTGTGTGGAGCCAGAGGGTCTGGATTCAAATCCCAACTCCACTGTTCACAGAGTGAGCATTGCGGTCTTGGTCTTCTCATCTGGAAAACACAGATGATAATACACATGCCTTATTGGGGCGGCAGGAGGATTAAATTAGATAGTACCTGGATCATGGGTGTGCTGAGCAAAAGTTATCTCTTGGGATAATCTGACTTCAGAAGTTTCTGGCCCCAGGATCAATTGCTGGATGGAGGCGGGGGGTCTGGGATCAGTTCCCAAGCACTGGAGCTGACTGCAGTTCCAACAGGTCAGGCTACAACAGGAGGTGGGGTGAAGCCAAGTGTTCATCTTCCCTCGTCCTGGGCGGCTGGCACTTCCAGAGCCAGGAAGTTAATGGAAGGCCACGGCGGCAAATGTTACCTTTGTCACCTCTGCTGTTTTTCTCCATGGTGTCCCCTTCTTAGCCGTGGTCTTGATGTGCTTGTTTCTTTGTCCTCGGTGGGGTGGACACTCTAGGAAGGTGGGGATCTAACATTTTGCTCATAGCACTTGGAAGAGTGCCCGACTTAGTACTTACTTGAAAATGAAAGATATTTTCTAATCTTTATATTGTCCTCTCTTTTTTAAAGAGAGGACAGTGAGAAAGAGAGAAAGAGAGAATCAGTTTTATTTAGTTTTTCACATGGATTTCATTGCTCCAAGACTTCGCTGCATACGTGGTGCTGGGATTTGAACTTGGGTACTCAACGCATGCCAGGCAAACGCGGTAACCGCAGAGCCACCTCTCCAGCCCCTCTTTTTTTTTTTTTTTGTTTAAATTCTATTTCTTCAACTATTTTTCCCAGAGAAAACCGTATCAAAAAGAAGGTCGGACGTTAACGTGATTCCCTGAACCTTTCCCGTAGGTGGGTGATGTCACTTTTCATTGTGACGAACCTCATCAATGAAACAGACCTTCACAGGAAGCCTCTGATGGCGATTTCGGTTTCAGCTCTGGAAATCAACCCTGGATTTGACTCCCGGTCTTCTGAAAGCGACGGCACTCTGCTTGCTGGGGTCGAGCACAGTTTCCATGCCAGCCTGCCCGGGGCAGGATTCCACCCCAGCTGCAGATGCCCATCCCAGATGTTTTTTTTTGCCCAGTGGTTCTTGTCGATGAGCGGCCTTGAGAGCTATGCAGGGTGGAAGTTGATATATGGCCTAGTCAATCTGTGACTTATGAGGCCTATTGCGAGTCAAGGCACCGTATTGATTCTGCAGAATGAACTGGAAACCAACCTTCATCTCAGAGAACCTCCTCGCTGGCTCCTGGTCTGTTTATTCCCAATGGAGCACTTGCATCATGCAGCTTTGTTCAAAAATCATTAACTTTTGTGTCCCTTTACATTCCATCTTGATTTTGCCACATGCATGAAGTGTGGACAAACGGACGTCTTTATTTAGCACAGAAGCTTCGGTCCTGTTTCAGCGTCAGATTTCAGAGGCAGTTCATCTTATCTTCTCTTGCTGCCTGTTTTTAGTGCATAGATATCATTTCCTTGCATACGCAGGCATTATGTCAAAACAAAGTTCACGTAATCCTTGCCCTTCCTGGGCCTGCGCTTACAAGTGATTGCCCTTAGTGTATTGTATTGCATGTAGGATTTTAATCAAGTTTTCCAATTATCCTGACCAGGTTATCTTAGTTTCAGGACCACGGTCTAATTTCTCAGTGTGGTTGTATCAGCCAGCACATCAGGATACATAGCTGGAGTTCAACAGATGAGGGTTGAAGTGAGTTAAATATTCACTCCCCAGGCTACGTGGGAAGCCAGGCCGCCATGCTCTGGCCTTCTTTTATCTGCAGAATGAGTGATAGGCTGAAATAAGACTTCCCTCATCCGACATTCTCTTTGTTCTTGAAGTGTTGGTGTGGAGTGGACTTCAAGATACCACCTGGAAAAAAAAAACCAAACCAAACCAAAACCAAACCAAAACAACAACAACAAAAATCCTGCTTCTGGATTAGTTCATGATTCATTCTTTGTGCTTTCAAATTCCAAGTGTGTTTTATATCTTTGGAAGATGGTTGTTCCATTCTCAAATGATAATTTTTAAGCGGCTTTTATAATTCAGAAGGTCAATTCTAAAGTCATGGAATGGTCTGATTGGAAGGAAGCTCATCATGCTAGAGAACCAGAGTGTGTTCATTGTACAGATGGACAGTGGGGAATGAGAATTTCACAACCCTTGGCTCATCTAGGAAGGAGTTTCACAGCTCGAGTGCCATCAAAATATCAGAGGTGAGTCCCTGGGTAGTTTTTTGATTTCCTAGGCAAAACATTCAAAATGTCTTTGTTGGAGGTGACTTGATGTTGCTGCACCCGCCCCCCATGCAGGCTTACGTCTGTGGGTGTTGCTGTGAAAATGCACGTTGGGTCACTCTCTCCTGGCAGGGTCACTCAAGGTGTCCCCCATTATTACCCAGGCCTTTGCTGTTGCTATGCTGTTCACCTGAGGGGACAGAAAATTGAACTGAGCAACAGTAGATAGGTAGACAATAAAAAAAAAAAATAAAATAAACATTTTCCCTCCTAAGGTGAACAGGAAATAAAAAAAAGATTAGAATAAAACTTTCTAAGAATAATGGTTCCTTCAAAATAAATGTCGTAGCCCATGCTTTGACTCCAGCACGTCACCACCATCGCTTATATTCCAGACAGCGTGACCCAGGACGCTGATGATCCAGGGGTGGAGGGGCTCCTGCTCTCTATCGGCGCAGCTGCTAATTGTTAGCTTGGATGGCACGGGAGCGTTTTTACTTACAGACAAACGAGCTGATGTAGCATGCTAAATAAAATGCACTAGGGAGAAAAACCAGGAGGGGAAGGAGAAGTCATCTTGGTGACAGGTGAGCAGTCATGGAACATCTTATTTAAACATGGTTTGCAAGTTATATACTAAATATCACCATATGGAGCAGATGCGGGCAAAGCCACAAACACTAGGAAAAGGAGGTCCCAGGCACAGAGTGAGGATTTGCTCTTTTTACGAGCCCTTGGCCATGCGTGCGGATGGCTCAAAAGTAAACAGCGACATGTTGGACGCATTCTCTTTGATTTAACAGCACTGCACTGTTGGTTTTTATTTGTGCCTAGAAAAATTAAGACATAAGAAAGGATATCTATTGGCTTTCTTTTTTTTTTAAAATTTTTATTTTTTATTTATTTTTTTTATTTTTGAACAACCTTACAAGATTTTAACAAAATAATATAAAATGTGTATAAAATGTGTAAATATTCTGGATATTGCAATTATCCCCAGGAGTGCCCCCCCCCAATTACCCTCTCTTATCCCTCCCTTCCCTTTCCCTTTATAACTCTAAAAAAGGTATTAGATTGTAAAGCATTACATCTTATCTGGATT
>PVKS010025368.1:0-29917 GCA_004027875.1 Aplodontia rufa
TACACCTCAGCCTTGTACACGCTGCTCCAGGGACCTCAGCCCCACCAGCAGCCACTCTGGTCCCTGCAGGCCCCACGTTGCCTGATGAGGGCAATTAGGGCCCTTATGTTCCCCTCTTCATGCTGTTCCCTGGCATTGCCTTAATGCCCTCGGCCTCCAGGCCTTTGGTCAGGGACTGCCACAAATAGAGAGACCTCATCCTGAGTGCCTAGGAGCCTGGCTGTGGGAGGCCAGCTGCTGCTTTGCCACTTCACAGTTGTGTGGCCTGTCTGCGTCTGTTTCCTCATCGGCACAGTAGACGTAGTGTCTGGAGTGTCGTCGAGCTGCGGAAGTATTAGTGGCTGTGATGATCTCCTCCTCCTGTCTGTAGGCCCACACTTTTAGACTCCCTGAGTGATCTTGAGTCCAGATTCCCTGCGGAGGCACAGAGAGAGGGAGAGAAGATGGTGGCTCACCAGTCCTCCCTGTATTACCACATCTGAAAGTGATGGAATTGCTTCATCCCTCAGCCTCAGTTTTATTACCAGCAGCCAAGCCAGGAAGCCCTGCCTGGATCCCCACTGGCCGCACTGGGCTGCCCATCTCTCTGCATAAGAAATAGGCAAATGATGGGAAAAATGAAGGATGAAGAGTTTTGTACTTTGGTCACACTGAGGAAAAGCAGCTGGGTTACCTGTCTGCTGGTCCTACAGAAGCAGTTACGGTTTTCAGAGATAAAAGCCAGGTGGTGCACACTTGTAGACGTAGCTGAGTGTGTCTGCAGAGACTGTGGCAGTCTTATCCCCCAGAGTGTCTGTCCTCAGTATGAGGGAATACGGGATGCAGAAAAACAGTCATCAGGAGTTGCTTTTAATTTTACAGGAGCTGTGTTTCAGTTTCCTGATAGAAAAGAAGCCTGGTGGTGCCCTTCCCATATCGTACTCTTGTCATTAAATCCAAGCCGCTGTGCAGGCAGATGTTCTCCCGGAGTGCCTGGTCACATCTGTTTCAGTGGCCAGGAAAAGTTTTTGCTTGCCACCTTCATGACAGTTGTGGCTTTTTTTCCGTTCCCCAATTGGGACACATGAAATGATGGAGTCAAATGATCACGTTTGCAAATACTTGAAATTGGAATTGTGTTTAAATATCTGGTACGTGCTTTCTCCTGGTATATATTTTTGAATATCTGGTACTGGGGATTGAAGCAGGGACACTTAACTACTGTACCACATCCCCAGACCTATTCCTTTTTATTTTTGAGACAGCATCTCACTAGTTACTTAGGGACTCACTAAGTTGCTGAGGCTGGCTTTGAATTTGCCATCCTCCTGCCTCTGTCTTCCCAGCTGCTGGGAATACAGGGGTGTACTGCTGTACCTAGCTGGTGAACTATTTTTTAATGGAAAAATAATCAGTTCTGGATTCTCGTGTATGTGACTGACATTTGTTGAGTCTCCAAATCCTAGCCAGCACGTTTCTTTTCTTTTCTCTTCCTTCCTTTCTTTTTTTTTTTTGTACTGGGGATTGAGTCCAGAGGTGCTTTACCCCTGAGCCATATTCCATTTTATTTTATTTTTGTGAGGTAGGCTCTAAGTTGTATAGGGTCTTGCTAAGTTGCTGAGGTAGGCCTCAAACTTGAGATCCTCCTTCCTCAACCTCTTGAGTTGCTGGAACACCAGCAGGGCACCACCATGCATGGCCCCTTTCATCTTTTAGTGTTTTTCTCTATTAAAATGGGAGAGTGATGCTTTACTTCACTAGGTGGACATTTAGGACAACCCTGGGTTAAAGGAGACGAACTTTATTCATTAAACAAGGCCACGGCATTGCACACCACCAGAGGGGCACAATTCTTGCCATCATCAAGCTCACTTATTGGTTATTTCTTATGTAGGTTGAGCATCCTGTTGAGATTATGGAGCATTTTTAGATGAGTTAAAGATGTTCAGCTGGTAAAAACTATGCAGATATTCCAAAATCCAAACATCTGTGAAATCTGAAACACTTCTGGACCCAAACATTTTAGATAAGGGCCACTCAGCCTGTATTGGAAGAGTTGGAGAATCTGACTAGAAGTTTAAGTGGACCCTAAGGGAGGGAGGAACAGACCTTTGGTTTTGAGGTTTAGGAACAGTGTGAGTGATTGACAGGGACTACTTAGTGGCCAGACCTTCAGTAGCACGGACCATGCAGGAAAATTCAAGTAAGATAGGAAATGTTCCATTTCTGTTACTTGCTTTATATTTTGCTTGGTTTACAGAATAACCTGAGACTGCTTATAATGAAAGTGCAATAAAACAAAAACAATTAACGAAGAATCCAGAAGAAAGGGGTAAGAAATGGATTTTCAGGTCTCCTGAGACAATAACTCTGAGTTTCCCCTCTGCAAGAGGAAAAAGAAGAAGAAGCTGGGGTCCCACCCGCTGCTGTGGATTTCTGCAGGGGTTGCTGGAGTGTTCCGCCCCCTGGAGCTGGGATGGCTGTTTGTCTGCGTTAGAGAGAGGAGGGGTACATCCTTGGGCTGTCTGTCATTTAAATACCCTTAGCATCATGGCCGATTGTGAAATTGCACCCGGAAAGTTGAGGATCGTAATGTTAGACTGTAGCCTTCTAAAGCCAGTTCTCCTGGAGGCAAGATTAATGATTGATTGTAATGAAAATATTCTGTCATCTGTTTGTGAGAGATAATTGTCAGCTAAGGGACTTTCCCCAAGTGATAAATTGTTGCCTGAGCCAGCAGACCCAGAGGTACGACTGTTCCCTCTCCTGACCTACGTAAGCGCTTCCCGTGCCCGTAAATTGCCCTAAACTTGGGTTTCGCGAGAAGCATGAGAACAAACGTGGGAGCAAGTGCTTAGTGTGCAGGAGGCCCTGGATTCAGTTCCCAGAAACCTCCCCCCAATAAAAACAGAACCTGAACTGACACTCTCTGGAGACCCTTCCCCCTTGAGACCTTGCCTGCTCCTCCAGTCCCAAGCACCTTCCTACCTAGGCTGGGTTGCAGCTTGGCTATGAAATATTATAGATCTTTCTTCAGAGGCCTAAAAATCTTTTTTTCCCCTTTCCTTTTTTTTGGGGGGGGGTGCTTATTTTCCTTTGAATTCTGAGGGAAATCTACCTCCTCACTTTGCTGATAGAGGAGTTGATGGAAGTGGATGTTGGAATCTGAAGCTTGTTGGAGTGGGCAGAAAGGAAATAATCGATTTTAGATTAAGGAAGTTTATAGCTTAAAGACTGCTAGCGGGGGTGGTGCACGTTGTATTTTTTTTAGATGAGATGGCCAACCAGGAGAGGGGAGATACTCAGATATGCGGAAGTGGAACCCAGCGTTTCTGGGCTTCGAAGGAGCATCTCATCAGCAGGGCCCAGCTGTCTCTCTGAGTGACGTCCTCGTTGCGGGCTGTGAATGGCCCAACTTAACAGCAAGGCTTGAGCAATCTGCCGCTTCTCAGTACGGTTTTTGTTCTGCTGGCTTAATTTGCATTTGGTGTCTGGAGTGCCTGGTCAGGGAAAGAGCCCATTCTTTGTTTTGGGCAATGAGGGCTGAGGTTTCCAATGAGTATTTCTCCGGTTTAGTCAGTGTCAAGTGTCATTTGAATAAAGAGGGACTGCTGCTTCTCCTGAGCTTCCCTTTGCAAATTAGCTTTTTGCATACCCCTCAGTTGGTACAGTAGAGAGCGACCTCAGGAGAAGGGAAACTGTATTCACACATGGAAATTTGATCCCTATTCTGTGAGTTTTTTGGATGGATAAATGCCTTTTAAACCCTCTTCTTATGGTTAGTTGGCCTTGTGGATTTCTGAATAGAAAGGTGTGCTGTGAACCAAGAGAAAGAAGGAGTCTGAGTGGAGAGCCCCCACCCCAGCTTCATTGTATTATGCGAGATGCTGCTTGTAAATTGGTTGAATTATTCATGATGAAATGAGTGGTTTGCTTTTTGAAAGATTAGATGCAAATGGTTAACAACCCATTTATTAAGCTCCTAGTGTTGGTCTGGCTACCAGAAAGCTTTGGAGCCCACAAGGGCCAACGTGTTGTGTTCCTTCCTCGTTTTTTACATATTGACTTAACTTCTAGCCATTTTGATCCTTTTTTCAGTTTCTCTCCTTATTATTTTTTTTCCAGCAGACCATTCATTTTGAAATCAGTCCGTGTTCATTTCCTCTCTTGCATGGATCTTCCTCCCTGCCCTCACTGCCAGCATCTTGCACATTCCCTTGCTGTGAGTGGAGTACTACCAGGCTCAGGGTGCTTAGAAGTCTGATTTAAAAACAAAATACAAAACAAAACAAAACCCCTTTTAACTGCTGTGAACAGTGCACCTCCCTGAAAGTTGTTTGTAACCTCACATACTGAAGACTTGATCAAAACCAGAAAGTGCATAAAATAGGTGCCTGGAACTGGGTAGCAGAAATTCTATACAGTAAATATATTACATTTTTCTTTTAGTGAATTCTTTCTTAAGTCTCTCTTCTAGGACCAACTTCTTTTCTTTTCCTTTTTTTTTTTTTTTTAGAGAGAGAATCAATTTTGTTTATTTTTTCATTTTGCCTTTGTTTCTCCGACACTTAGTTGTGTATGTGGTGCTAGGGTTTGAACCTGTGTTCTCGTGCATGCCAGGCAAGCACCATAACTGCTTAGACACCACTCCAGCCCTTCTAGAACCAATTTTGACATCATATTTTCCTTTTAAAAACACATAATATAAAAAATAAAACCCATATAAAATATAACATTGGGAATTTTATCCTGTAACTGTTGCTCAGCCTTTCTTAGGGTACTCAAAACCAACTTGTGATTTGGTTTCTAAGCTCACAGAGAGGAAGGAAGGTTGAAGATGTTGTTTCCAGCTGTGCCGGCTTATGGTGGCAGTGGCCCCTGTTACAGACACAGAGACCCTTTGCAGAGGATGCTTCCAGGATGAACTACACGGAAAGGACCAGCGCTGACCTTGGGTGCATTTCTCTTTGTACCAATGGTGGTAATGAATGGAGGCTATTTACCCTCGAACTAATTACTATATACTTTATATGTGTGAATATGAAAATATATTACCAATATCAGCACACGTCCATGGTCCTCACTTTGCACAAATTTATGTTACCATGCTGAAAATACCAACAGTTACCCAATGACAGGATACATTGGTGTGACATTTTGCAAAACTGTCAAAAATTGAGAGGGAATGGGCCAAGAAAGATAAAAGTGCAGCTGAGAGCTGAGAGTGATGATACTGGGAGTGAAACCAAAGCTCCCAGTGGGGTTGTTCCAAAGTGGGGTTGTTCAAGAAGTCGCTGAGAGAGGGCTGGAGGGACCATGTGTGCAGCCCACGGAGCTCGATGGAGGTGAACTTCGCGTCAGAAACAGGTGCTTGTAAAGGAAAGAAGAGAGATACCCTAGAGGGGTCTCTAGTAAACTTCACATGAAAGGAACCTTCAGAGCCCTTTCCCAGCAGAGAAAGCGCAAAGGACAAAAGGTGTGCGGATTCAAATTCCTAGGTGCCACACCCAGGTGTAGGGAAGGCAGATGCCATCGGCTATGAATAGATAAACAAGTGGCTGAATAGATTAAAATAGATTTGCTGAGCGATGCAGCGGAATATTGTAGAAAGTACTGATGCATGCTGCACGGTGGGCGAACCTCAGCAGTACTATGTTCAGAAAAACGAAGCCCCCCCACCGAAGGTCTCATAGTTTAAGATTTCATTTGTGTAAAATATCTAGAATAGATAAATCCATAGAGAAAGAACAGGTTGATGGTTTTAAATAGCAGAACACTAAATATTTTTCTCCCCCCCCAAAATTCCCCTATACATTTATAACTGCCCAGAGCTTTTAACGTTTAGACAAAATTGTTTAAACGTCGTGGAGAATTATATTTTTTTCTCATTGGCCACCAAGAATGCTTTGTATGGATTCCCCTTGCTTGGTCATTTTTATGATCTTACCATTCTGGACAAATTGAGGACTTTCTGTACATACATGTGAACGCATGAGAGTTGATACACCAGGTCCCTTATAGCACCTTGCTGCATTGCGTACCCCTCTCTGCCAAAGAGGATTCTGTGTCTTTTACAATGGGAAAAGTGTGTTGGGCTTGCCTTGATAAAGCGGAGAACTTGTGTCAGCGTTTAAGTTGGTGGGAGCTCAGCTGCTTCTGGGCAGGGAAGGTAAAGATCTGTAGTCTCCAGGGATGAGGGGGACAGTTGGGGACTTACAGGGTGTGGTGAGCATCAGGGCAGCTCATGAGGATTGGGTAGCAGCTGTGTGGCCAACAGCTGGAAGAATTGGTGGCCCTAGACATGTGCTAGCTTCAGGAAAATTTGTCCTCATGGAGCGCACTAGCCTACAGGGCAAGATGCTTGATACCCAGGAATGCTGGAATGGGCCATAATGCTACTGTTTAGCATTAACTCACCTGATGCTGTTTTTAAGGATCCATCCTGCACTTCTCCCCCATCTCCCCAACCCACAAAAAAATCATCCGGAAGTTCTCATGGTCTGTGATGAGCCCTTGTAAAGCACACGTCTCCCTTTTCCTGTGGCCAGCCTTCCAGGGAGTTTAGGTCTCAAGAACAGACTTGAGAAAAGACACCTTAGAGGCGGGCACGGAGGTGCACTCCGGCAATCCCAGTGGCTTTGGAGGCTGTGCAGAAGGATCGCAGGTTCAAAGCTAGCCTTAACAACTTAACGAGCTCCTAAGCAACGTAGTGAGACCTGCCCTCAAAATAAAAAGGGCTGTGGATTTGGCTCAGTGGTTAAGTGCCCCTGGGTTCTATCCCTGGTACAAAAAAGAAGAAAAGAAAAGAAAAGACAAGACAAGACACCGTAGAACATCTGCACCAGCTCACAGTTTAGCCGGGGCTGACTTTCTCTGTAGAAACAAAGTCATCCTTGGGCTGGCTGTGTGTGTCCAGTGAGAGGAGGGACCTTTCCTTCCTCTGAGGCCTGATCCAGGTATCGGGTGGCCTCATCCAGGGAGGACACCTGTGTGGGGATGTCCCTGCTGCAGAGTTGGCCTGGGGTTCCAGGACATTGTCCACATCAGCTTTCAGGCTGTGGGCTTATATCCAGATTGTGGGAGAAATTTATTCCCTTTGTACCACCCCACCCCACCCCCAAACACTTAAGTAATATAATTTGAAACTTCTGCCCTGAGAAAGATGTCAAAAGGCAGCTAAAAGCTGCAGCTCCTGGGGAACTTATGGGTTTCCTGTTGTCCAGCATCTCCTGAGTGCCAGACACTGGATTTAAGCCAGAGCAGTGGTCAAAATTGCATCCTGATGAGAGGGCTGGTCCCCCTGCAGCTTCTTTGTGATTGTAGGCAAGCTGCTTAGCTTTTCCTGCCCTTCTTTCCTCATCTGTAAAATAGGCTAATGAAGGACCTCATCCTCTAGGGTTGTTATGGAGATTTGTTTTTTTTTTAAAGGAGATGGGAAAGAGGGAGATAGAATTAATTTTTTTTTTTTTAGAGAGGGAGGGAGAAAAAGAAGGTTATTTTTTAATCTGTCCTTTGCTTTTCTGACACTTAGTTGTGGTGCTGGGGTTCAAACCTGGGTCCTCATGCATGTTATTCAAGTGTTCCAACTGCTGAGTCACCACTCCATCCCCAAGAGAATCAATTTTACTTATGTTTTCATCTGGCCTTTGTTTCTGCAGTGCTCAATTGTGTATGTGGTGCTGGGGATTGAACCTGGGTCCTCGCACATGCCAGGAAGTGCTCTAAGGGCTGAGCTGCTGCTTCAGCCCGTAATATGCATACAAAGTACTGAGAACAGTTCCTGACAGAATACTTTATTTTTTTAATTTAAAATCTATTATTACGGAAATATAGTATAATAAAATATCCGGCCATGCTTGATCCTCAAAATAATAACGCAGAGTGGATGGTACTCGCTCAAAGTCATGGGGTTAGAAAGGGTTTCAAGTAGGATCTTAACTTGACTGCCAAATCCTTCATTTTCTTTAAGGCTGGGCGGGGAAGACAGGAGAATGGTCAGAACTTGACGGCTAAGGCAGGAGGGTGATTTGGAAATGTATTTGTGCCACAGACTGGGTGGCTTCAACAACAGACATTGTTTCCTTATAGTTCTGGAGGCTATAAGGTGTCTGAGGCCTCTTTCCTTGGCTTGTAGGTGGCCAGCTCCTCCCTGTGGCTTCTCATGGGCTTCCCTCTGTGCCTTTAAATTCCCTCCTCTTATAAGGACACTGCGATTGGATTGGGGTCACTCCAGTCACCTCATTTAGCTGAATTGCCTCTTTAGGAACCTGTCCCTACAAGCCATCACATTCTGGGGTACTGGGGGTCAGGACTTCAGGGTGTGAACTTTGCAGGGACACAGTTCAGCTGATGACAGGAGAGGATTTGTGATCAAATCTGAAGGTTGAGCACATAAATAACGAATTGGAGTGAAGGCAGTGCGGGGCTTTGGTCTCTGATGTTTGGAAATGGTTCTCAGAGGAGCCAGTTGTGAATAAGGAGGAAAGTGCTTATTTATTTATTATTTATTTTTAAGAGAGACAATGAGAGAGAGAATCAATTTTTATTGAGTTTTTCACATGGTTTTCATTGCTCTGGCACTTAGCTGCGTACATGGTGCTGGGATTTGAACCCGTGTACTTGTGCATGCCAGGCAAGCGCTGTAACCGCTGAGCCACCGCTCCAGCCCAGGAAAGTGCTTCTTTTATGTGGAGAGATGAGCACCCCCAAAACAGAGTGTGGGGTTAGCAGACCTGCGGTGCCCGCAGGCACAATAATTTGGTTAGAACTTGGGTTAATCAGAAGCCATATGGAGTTAGCTGAAATTAGTATTTTATTTTACTAGGCATTGGAGTTGTTCATTGAATAAATAAATATGGTGCCCCTGGGGCTGGGGGTGCAGCTCAGTGGTAGTAGCTCAGTTCTCATGCATGGGGCCCTGGGCTCAAGCCCCAGCACCACAAAAATAAATAAATAATGGAGTTCCTTATGGGCTGTTGTACATTGTTTTGTTTTCTTTTCCATACTGGGGATTGAACCCAGGGACTCTCTACCACCGAGCTACATCCCCGGCCCTTTTTATTTTAATTTAATTTAATTTTTAAAATTTTGAGATAGGGTCTCTCTAAGTTGCCCAGGCTCACCCTCCATTCAAGATGCTCCTGCCTCAGCCTCCCAAGTGGCTGGGGTCGTAGGCGTGTGCCATGTCTCCTGGCTCTCTGGTTATCATTTAAACGAGCACATTGTTGTGTGGTGGAGATTGGATTAAGACTTATCCAGATTTAAATCCTGGCTCTGTCACTTCTTGGCTCTGTTCTGTTTACCATGTGAATAGAGCATTGGTTTTCTCCTTTGTGAAATGAGCGTGGTCATACGCATCTCCCCGGCTTGCTATGTGCAGTGATGTATGGGAAGGTCCCAGCTGTGTCTCTCCTGTGATGCTATCCACAGAGGCTGGAAGCTAAAGGAGGATATAGCATAGAACAATTATGGCACTTTTTAAAAAGTTTTTTTTTCAAAATGCAAAACAAATAGTGAAGAATTTAGAATCAATTTGTTCTTTCAACAACAGTAAAAAAGTCAGAATCAGTCAGTGGTTAAGTGCAGGATTAGGGCAAGGCCCTTTGCGTTCAGGGCGCCTCCAGGCTGGGTGGTGAGGCCCACGAGGGTACCGCAAGGGACATGCTTCTGCTGAAGAGTGTACCACGGTAACAGCATGTGTAGAAGTCCAGAGAGCTGGGAGAGGATGCATGGCATGGTTGGAAAATAGTATTTTTGCTGTCTTCTGTGGAAGACAGCAAGCCTCGATTAACAAAGGGGACAGATCACCAGGAACTGTGACGCCCGGAAGCTATGCGATGATTTTGATAGCTTAGGAAAGCTGAACTGATGGCGGTGTGGAAGTTGTTCTGGAGAGGATGGGAGAGAGTGTTGGGTGGGTTCTTGTGGTGATCTTGCCGAGTCTGAGATCCTGCAGTAACCCTGGGAGGGGAAGGATGGCGGAGCTGCTGGGACGAGGGGCAGGATCCGGGTGTCTAGCTTGGGTGTCCCCGTCAGTGCTGTTCCTCCAAGGCCAGGGCAGGGATGACAGGTTGAGCAGAGGCCTCCTTCTTAGGAGGGCTGAGAGGGAGATGCCTGCGGGACAGAGCATGTCCTTTCCTGTAGGCAGCTGGACAGCCACGTGGTCCTGGCTGATAGGGTGGAAGGACAGGGAGTGAGTGCATATGCTGTTCCTGAGGACAGGACTTGAGATTCTGCAGCTAGGGCGGCTGTGAAGAATGTTCACAGATGTTCTGCCTGCTCATCTCCAGAAAAGATGGGGGTTCCTCTTCCCCACCGAGCCTGCGTGTGATCAGGTTGAGACTCCTGGTATGTTTTTTTAATTAATTAATTTATTTATTTATTTTTAAGAGAGGGACTGGGGTTGGAGCGGTGGCTCAGCGGTTATGGCGATTGCCTGGTATGCACGAGGACCCGGGTTCAAACCCCAGCACCACCTGCACAACTAAGTGTTGGAGCAACAAAAGCCACATGAAAAACTAAATAAAAATTGAGTCTCTCTCTCGTCCCTCTCTCTTAAAAAAAAGAAAAAGAAAAAGAAAGAAACAGTGAGAGGAAGAGAGAGAGAGAATCAATTTTATTTCGTTTTCCATGTGACTTTTGCTGCTGCAACACTGCGTTCTGTACGTGGTGCTGGGGTTCGAACCCGCATCCCTGTGCACGTGAGGCAAGCCCCGAAACCGCTGAGGCACTACTCCAGGCCTTCTTGGTGTGGTTTTGAGCTTGCCAGGACTCTGGAGCCCCAGAACTCTTGTTCTATCCCAGGTGAGGTACCTGGTGTGTCCCAGAGGTAGCTGTTGTACAGCCAGCATAATGATTTTGGAATATTTTCATTCTCCTGAAAAGGAACCCAGTATCACGTTGCTGCCACTCCCCAGGTCTCCCATGTGCCCCTCTCCTCATCCCCCAGGTGGCCTCCTGTCAGCTTTGTGACTCTAGATTTGCCTACCCTGGTCGTTTCAGATGCACTGCATCGTGCACCGTGCTCCTTTGTGGCCGGTGTCTCTTAGTGTGATGTGTTCAAGGGTTGTGCATGTTCTAGCAGGAATCAGTACTGCGCTCCTTATTATCGGTGAACAGCGGTCCACAGCATGGAACTCAACGTCTTGTGAAAGTGTGTGGCTGCTGAAGAGGGAAGCCATGTGGACCCTTGTGGCATTTTGCTCATGCATTTGTTGATCAGTGGGCTCTTTGGGTTGTTTTCACTATTGACGACAGTGCCACTGTGAACGTTCATGAACATTCATACGCAGCTTTATTTTTTGTGATTATGTGTTTTTTAAAATTTTATTTATTTATCTTTTTGTTTTTTTTTAAGAGAGGGACAGAGAGAGAGAGAGAGAGAGAGACAATTTTTATTTAGTTTTTCATGTGCCTTTTGTTGCTCTGAGACTTTGTTGTGTACGTGGTGCTGGGGTTTGAACTCGCGTACTTGCGCGTGCCATGCAAGTGCTGTAACCGCCGAGCCACCTCTCCAGCCCCTGCGATTATGTTTTTATTTCTCTTGAGTTTATACTTAGAATTGTTGGGTCATGTGCTAACTCTCTGTTTAGCTGTTTGAGGGTCTGCCAGTCTCTTTTCCAAAGTGTCTGTACCAGTTTGCGTTCCCATCATCAACCATTGATGGTTCTGGATTCTCTGCATCCTCACCAACAGGTGTGCTTTTTTTTTTTTAAACTATTTACACAATATTTGCTTTTTAAATAATCCGTATCATCTGTATCATTAATAGTATTTGCAGTGATTGAAAGCTCTGTGTAGACTGATCTGTTTCTGAATGGTCACCAGTCTTGATGCACACCATTGTTCAATGTTCTTTATGCAATTCGTATCTATATAATTATTTTCCCTGAAAAAATTCTAATTCTTCATACACTAAGTTGGTTTTTTATTGCATAAGAAATTGGAAAAAAAGCATCTCCTGTGTATTTTTTAAAAAAATTTCTTGGTGCATTGTTGTTGTACGTGATGTTGGGGTCATTTTGCCATAATCATGTATCCAGGGATTGCAGCTCGCTCCATTGCAGTCTGCAGTGCCCCTTCTTTCCCTCCTCTTCTCCCTCCTGTTCCCTTTCCTGCACTCTCCTGGTCTTCCTTCATGTTTTACTGTGCCTTTTTAAATCTGTGCTTTATAGATATGCATGCGGGGGATTCACTATAGTCTGTTTAAGTGTGTGCATAGCATGATTTTCTCAGTTTCATTCCATATTTCCTCCTTTCTCGTTCCTCCACCCTCCCATCGATCCCCTTCCTCTGCTCCACCAATCTTCCTTCTGTTTTCGTGGTATCCCCACCCTTATCTCCCCTTACTTTGCTGTAGCTTCTGTGTATGAGAGAAAGCATGCTTCCCTTGACTGAGTGTGGCTTCTTTCACATAGGACAATGTTCTCCGTTTCCATCCATTTAGCAGCAAGTGCCATAACTTCATTCTTCCCTGTGTCTGGGTAGAGCTCCCTTCAGCATGTGCTCTGTTTGAGTGTAACTATCCTGGTGGTCATTTGGTTTCAGCTCTCGACTGAATGTTTGTGTCTCTCCCAAAACTCATGTTGAAACCCTAACCCTCAACTGATAGCACTGGAAAGTGAACCCTTGGGGGTGATCAGGGCTTGAGGGCAGAGCCCTTGCTGATGTGATGAGGGCCCTTATGAAAGCTCACTCACCCTTCCATCATAGGGGATGCAGCCAGTTGATGGCTGGCCGTGATCCAGGAAGCTGGCCCTCATTGGAAATCGAATCTCCTGGTGCCTCGGCCTCCAGAGCAGCTGCTCATAAGCCACCCTGTGTGCTGTAGTTTGTTATAGGAGCTAGAACTGGCCAAGGCAGTTCCTAAAGAGGGGAGCAATGTCAGCCCCTCTGGAGTCATGTTCTGTCACGTGCCCGATCAAGTCACCATTCAGAACCTCATGTGTGCTTGGTGTTCAGTGGTGACAGAGCGGAAGGGTCCCTGCTTTTGTGGAGGTCTAGCTGGAGGCAGACCTTAAAGGAACAGATGCAGATGTGGATGCAGAGCACCAGGGCTGCAGAAGGAAAGGACTGTCTGTGGGCCAGGGAGAGGGCTCCCTGGTTGAGTTTTACTTTCCCTTTGGTGAGGAAAGACCCAGTGGAGTGCAGGAGCTTGCCAGAGAAGGCTCCGTGACAGCTGGATGGGCTTCTGCAGCAGGGAGGTGCTGGCTGACTGGGGACTGTGGCTGCAGCCTGGAGCTGTGGGAGGAGAGGAAGCCCCCTGCGGTCAGAGCCGCTGGGCCTGAGCACGAGCCAGGGCTGTGGATGTTATTCGTTAATTCAGGGTGCAACAAGGTATCTGGAAGCGTTTTAGCAGCGAGGGCGGAATGGCAGGGAGACAGTTTTGCATGGAGACGGGATACATGGATCTGGCCCAGAACCTGGGAGGATGTGGGGAGCTGTGGTGTGACTTGGGCCTGTGACTTGGGCCTGTGCTTTGCACGCCTGTCTGCCACGAGGGCGTGTGCTCCCCTGCCAGCGCCTGCACTTCTGCTTGCTTGCACGGTCAGGAGTTGTCTCCTTTAATGTCTTGTGTTTTTTAAACAACCACTGGCAAAGACAGGGCAGAAATCATTTCGGAGCATGTCGGGCCATGCTTTCTTAAACAGCTCCTTGAGTGGCCCTTTCATCAGCTGAATTAGAAAATGTGTTTTTACACGTTTCGGATACTCAGGCCAGTTTGTTGTCTCCATGAGCAGTGGCCCTGTCACCTCTGCTGATAGTCTGCTGTTGGATAGCATTCATGGGGTAAGGGTGGTTTTTTGGGGGCGGGGGAGTCATTTGGGAGATTTTAAAAGCCTTTATCTTTTTTTTCCTCTTACTTTATAACATCCAGCCTGTGCTTTTGTGTAGCGATTGACATAGACTAGCAGAAGTCACTTCAGCACATGGAGAACGGCGCCATAGACATTGTCTGGTGTCAATGAAAGGTTCCCATAGCTGCAAACAAGTGACCACAGATGTTAAAAACAGCACAAATTCATCATACCACAGTTCTGTGGCAGGCCACTGTGGATCACTGGGCTAAATCAAGGTGTTATTGGGTCTGCGTTCCTCCTGGAGGTCCCAGCTTCTGGAGGCCCTGCTTTCCTGGGGCCCTTCCTGTAGTTGCAGAGGCCACGGGGCCACAACTTCCTGGCCCTTGCCTGGTCCAGTCTCCTCCGACCCCTTCCTCTGCCCTCTGCCTGTCTCTCCTTTGCAGTTCCAGAGCCTGGTGATTCCATCCTGCCCATTAGGGTCGTCCAGGATGATCTCCCTGTGCTAAAATCAGCAACTTTAATCCCATCTGCAACTTCAATCTCCATTTATCATGTAAGGTGACGTAGCCACGGGTCTGGGAGTTAGGACATGGACATCTTTGGGGACCCTTTTTCTGCTATCTGCAGTGGCAGAATTAACTTTAGGTTGACTCATTGGCCTTGTTCATCTCATCTTTACCCCCTGTTCTGAGCACACAGTAGGTGCATCAGATCAGAACTGGACTGCCTTCCGGGAATGTGTGTACACCCCCACTGGAGTTCTGGAATTTGTGTATGTTAATGGTCCAAGTTTTTAAAGCAGTCTTAGGGTAGATGTAATTACTTGCTTAAGTTCAGGTTTCTCGTGAAGATGTTTGTTTAGGAAGCAGAGAGGATTAGCTTGTGTTTTTCTCATTACTGCAGGATATGAAAATACTAAAGGGACACCTAGGAGTCCAGTACTCCCAAGATGAATTTACAAGCTTGTCATAATTGTTGAAGCTAACGAGAAATCCTGGATTTTAACATGCAGCCCTTGGGTGTGGGAGAGGTCACCGGCACAGTCCAGATTGAGAAGCGGAGTCAGGATGTAGGACCTTTGAAAGAATGACTTGCTCTTGCCTTGTTCTGCTTAATAACTGCCTCAGTAGAGAGGAGGTATGTCGTGGAAGTGTAGTGCTCGGGGACAGTGGGAACATGAGCCCAAGCAAGTTGATAAATGGGAACGTGTACGTGAATATTATTAATATAGAGTAAGTGAGTTTTAACTCCACTTCTGGTGCAAGCTTGACTTTATAGATCTGGGGATAGGGTTCTTTCTCCCCTCCTAATGGCTTAGAAAAATCAGTAAAATGTGTCCGTGGTAGGCCCTAGAACTAAACCGACTGGTTGAGTGTAAGTTTGGGTTGGAGATTGGGGTTGAAGAGGAGAAATGTAGGTTTAGATCTCATGGTTTTGAGATAACTTGATCATACTCAGTACCACCAAATTTTCCCCAAAAGTGCTGTGTTCTTGTTCAGTGGTCACTGTCCCTGAGCAAAGTCCAAGCTCACCACACTCAGACCCCCTGGGGCAGCAGGTAACCAACACAGACTATGATCCTGGCCGATGCAGTGACTGGTTGTTCTAATGCCCCTTTGAGGCCACACACTCAGAATTGCATTTCTCACTTGGGTTGTCTTGTCCTATGGGCATTTTCTGTGAGTTACCAAATCAATCATCAAATTGTTACATTTTATAGAAATGAAATCAGACTTATGGAAATAATGTAGTTTTTAAAGCTCAGCAGCATAGAGAGCCATGAATTTTTTTTTTTCCAATTTTTAATGCTTTCTTGAAGTGTGGTTTTGGTTTAGCAGTTGTCCCAGGTCAGATTTCTGAGTCCTCTCCAGATCTGTTGCAGAAGAATTCATGGACCTGGGCCTTGGGGATCTGCATTTTAAAATAGCTTCTCCAGGTGACACTCTAGATCTGGAGCCACTTTTGGCTTTGTGGCTGAGCTAGGGGACTTTGCAATGAAGAACTAAGCAAATTTAATTCCTCCTGGCATCCTGAGTGCCAAGATGGGACTAGGTGGCCTTACCAGGCAGAGTGTCCATCCTTGGACAGATCTTCATGTGCAGGATGAAGTACAGCAAGAGGAGGGGCTTGGCTTGGCTCAGCCTTCGTGCATCTAAACTCATGCCCAGGCTGCTCATGTCTGGGGTGGAGAGAGCGAGGGTGGGAGGGGCAGGAGGAGCTTGCTAGCTACAGCTCCCTGCATCTGGATGGGAATCTCAGGCTCCCCAGCCCCCACACCCCAGAGAACGAAGGGCTCAGTTAACATTTGGGGAATGACCTGAGAATTTTAAGACTTAGAATTTCCTAGTCCAAAGCATCTGCAGAACCACCTCTTTCTTTCCTGAGCACTTTGTTTTTTTCCAGATACATTTCAGCTCAAGGCACCAGACACTAATTTAAATCAGCACATGTATTATTGAGGATGTAGGAATATATCAGGCTCAGTGGCCCTGGAGCAGGAAAAACAGCCCATTCTTATTAACATCTAGAATAATTTATGTTCAAGGTAAGATGCAATCAATTTTTTATTAGGTTTGAATTTGACTTGAGTACAGTTTTGAATTTGGAAGTTGGCCACATCACCCCTGCGTGTTTGTCTTTATTTATGGGGAGCAGCCATTTTTGCTTCTTCCTGGGGAGCCATATTGTAGTAGAAAAGGTAAAATTATTACCTAAGGAGACCAGTCTGTAAGTATGAAAAATCCTGCTCTTTCCTCACAGGTGCCTTTGAATATGTTTTCCTTGGACTGTCTGAAAAGGTGCATGTGGTTCATGGTCCCCTGCCAGCTGTGTTGGTCTCTGCTATGTTCGGTTTTCTCCCCCCTCCCCACCTTTCTCTGTTCCCCCTTTTCTCCCCTGCCCTTCCCTTCTCTCTCTTCCCTCCCCTTCTCTCTCCTCTCCTCTTTCTCCCTCCCCCAATCCCCCTTCCCCCCCAGCTGAGTGATAACCCAGTGGAAGGAATGTTTCTGAGCTTGGGGATTGTAGCCTTGACCCTTGTTCTCCCCACCCAATTGTTGAACTAGCTCACTTTACTTCCCTTTTCATTCATGAAATAGTCCCTGAAGCACACCCAGAATTACTGAGTTTCAGAGAGCTCCGTGACTTGGAATTCACATCCGCTCCATTAGTGAACACACAGTTTTGTCCACAAGCATATTGTCACCAGTGTGCATCAATATGTGTGGCACTCTTACTGATTGGGCTGCATTTGGTCAGCATTGTGTGCCTGTTAACTGCTGCGTTTCAAGTGCTCTACGATGCATGTGACATGAGGCTGATGGCAGGATTTGTGACCTGGAAATGAATATTGAATTGGTAAACATGTGGCTTTTCTTATTTTTTTTTCTGTTTAAATATTCCCCCCCCCCATATTAGAAGTTCTGCTTCATTAATGATATTGTTAAAATTTTTTACAAAAACAAATTGATTAGAAAAAGATTGGTTCTAAGAACTGTCCTGTCCCTTCCCAGGCCTGCTCACTCACCTCGCAGGTGACTTTTGCACCAAATCTTTCTTTCTTTCTTTTTCTTTTTTTTTTTTTTTTAAAGAGGGGACAGTGAGAGAGAGAGAGAGAGAATCAATTTTTATTTAGTTTTTCACATGGCCTTCGTTGCTCTGAGACTTCGTTGTGTACGTGGTGCTGGGGTTTGAACTTGCATACTTGCGCATGCCAGGCAAGCGCCATAACTGCTGAGCCACTGCTCCAGCCCCATGCACCAAATCTTTAACAGTGTCCCAGAACACTTATCAAGCCTCCAGCTGCGGGAGCTGAAGTGACGGCTGTCCAATTTCATCTCCCAGCTGAGGAAGTTGCTGCCACTTCCACCTGAGCACTCTGTCCCTATCTCCTCAGTGCAGGCCCGCAAGTCCCACTGCCCCTAGGGAGCCGATAGCACACTCAGCGCTGATTCCATATTACCTTGGGCACCCAGCCTGATCAGGGTTCCTCTTGGGGTCCCAACATCAGCTACACCTGGTGCCGCCTTCCTGGGGCCATTCCTCTGTCTCCATTTGACCTTGTCCAGGCCCAGGCAGTATTCGCAAGGCTTTGCTGTCCCCGGGATGTACTCTCTGAAACGGGCCTCATCATTTCCCATTGCAGGAAATCTGGTGGCATGGCTTAAGTTCAGCACTCTTCCTTCTGCATCATCCCCTTCTGCTCCTGTGGGTCACTAGCTCTTTGGAGGGCTTTGCCGAACTCCGGCTGCCTGCTCATCTTTCTCAAGTGCTGGAACCTCGGGGGAGGTAGAGGGACGGTGTGATACCCGGACGCCTCTTTGTTGAGAGGCCATTCTGGTCTCCCTCTTTCCTTGGCCTCCATGGGCTCTCCCAGGCTGGCCGGTGCATTCTGAGATCACTTAGCCCCATGTTCACCCCGGAATCCTTTATGAGCTGCTGTCACAGTCACTTTGCACCCATGCCACGTGCTTTGTACCTCTCACCCATGACTTGTGCCCTGGATGGCCTGGTGTGCTCCTCTTGTTGCGTTCATTATAGGAAATCGCTGGTGAGTATCACAAGGGAATGCTTCTGACTTTGGCTGGATGACCAAGAGTTTGCAGCCCAGCCCTGGCCCTGAGGTGCTGTCCAGCCCTCCCAGGGGTGGGTTTGGACAGTGGCCGTCAAATTCAGCTGCACATTAGAATCACCTGCGGGAGGTTTGAAGCTCCCAATGCCTTGGGCTCACACCCCTGGGCCTGTTGTGAGTTTGTTTAAAAGTCACCCAAGAGGTTCCAATGAACAGCCAGAGGTCATCCCTCCTGCTCCCAAACCTCCATGATCTCACCTTCCTGCCGAGTGCCACCCAGTTCACAAGCCGGCCACCTGGCAGTCTTCTTAATTCCATCTTTGGAGATCTTCCTTCCAGCCCTTGATCCTCTGAGGAAGGATCCTTCTTGCTGAGGCCGCCCCTACCATCTCTGCATTCCCCTCCCTCCTTTTGCTCGCTTCAGGACCCTGGGTACACCAGCCACCTTCTGCCTGCCTCGATATCAGCCAGATTGGGCAACCCAAAGAACAATGTCAAGGCCAGTGAGAATGGAGAGCGGCTGGGCCTGTGGGGAGGAGAAAAGACAAGACTGCCAAGGACTGTGGCAGTGGGTGGAGGTGGCGTTAGGCAGACCCCAGTCTGAATCCCGGTCTGCTCTTCCATGCTTGGTTACTTACAGTTATGCATGGGGGTTCTCAGACCAGAATGAGGTAACATGTAAAGTACTCTTGGCACAATGTCCGGCCCATAATGAGTGTTCAGCAAATGTCCACCCCTCGAAAAGTGTCCCTTCCTACTGTGAAATTCAGGAAGGGTCTCTTAGTCCAATAGAGGAAAACACCAACCCCCGTTTGAATCCCTTTGTCCTAGGTGGTCATATTTTGCTTGGGCTGTCTGTAAACTGCAGGTGATTTGAAGATATGAAGGTTTTTAGAGTTTATATTTTCTGATTGGATGGTTATGTTTTCTCTCGAGATGAAATTATCAATAGATATTTGTTGAAACTGGATTTAACTCTGCTGTTTCAGGTACATGATCTGTTAAGTGAAGGGAAGGGAAGAGAATGATGATTGACAGGCACAGTTGGTGACTAAGCTCTGCTTGCTAATATGCACACAGAGGACAAAAAGGATGAGGGTCCTGGATGAGAATGGGGTGTCTTTTTAATTTTATCTCTGCTCTTGGAGCAAATTAATCTGTTGCCCTCAGGGGTGATATGCTGAGTTAGACCAGGTGGATTTCAGGTCCTCACCGCCACTGTCCGAGATCTGTCTGCAGAGAGTAAGTAGCCTTTTCTCTTGCTTCTTCAAGTTTTGCTCAGTCATGTTTTTTGTCTATGTATTGTACTTCCTAATTTTAAAGGTATTTTAAAATTATACCCTATGTGAATGTATTCTTAGAAAATACTTAGCATGAGACAGAGGTCATGAATGAAATTACACCATTGTGGGGGTTGCCCCACCCTCTCCCATGTCTTATTTCCTCCAGGGATTAGTCATTCTTACCTGTTTTTTGTTTTTGTTTTTGTTTTTTTTTTATTTAAAGAGAGAAGGACAGTGAGAGAGAGAGACAGAGAGAATCAATTTTTATTGAGTTTTTCACATGGCTTGCTCGGGTTTGAACCTGTGTACTTGTGCATGCTGGGCAAGCTCTGTAACCACTGAGCCACCGCTCCAGCGCCCCCCTTCTTACCTGTTTGATGTGAAGCTTGAGATCTTTTCTCTGTATCCATACACATGTATGTTTATGTGATTTTTCAGAATTATTTCATCTTAAAAGAATGAACTAGATTTTTGAACTTGAGAAATTTCAACCCAGGTCTAATACTGGTGAGAGCGCAGTTTTATTTAAACCAGTGTTTGGGAGTTGTCAAGTTTTGGGGCTGTGTCGCCCTCTAGTGGTAGCTGGCTTTGGTTAAAGCTGCCGTCCTGCCCCAGGCTGGAATGCAAATGAGGGTTCTGTGCCAACTGGCTGATGACAGGCTTGCTGCCTTCAGTTGCTGACAAGCGTCTAAAGCACAATTTAGTGAGCTCGAGACTCACTGTTGCCTTTCCACCTGCAGCTTGCCCTTTGCAAGAGACTTAGAATTTGTGGTAAAGTTTCACCATCAAGCATAGACAGGTACTGCTTAGTGAGGGTACGCCTGGCTTATTCATTGGTGGCCACAAAGATAGTTTTAAAGTAATGTCCGCCGTTACAGTGACTGTTTGCATTGGCCATACCGTTCTTTCCTCGGTGCCCACTCTGTCATTGCCGGAGCCCCCTACACCCTATCTCCTCTGGATATTCCATCGCCTTGCTCTTTGGACACCAGGTTGGCTGCTGCCTACCATTTCCCTCACAGTGTCTGCGTCCCACCCCCATTTCATTTGTAACACCTGTCTTTCTCCCGCTGAACCTTTTGCCATCAACCGTCCTACTCTGTGTGCCTCCTCAGTGCTGTCACCATCTCCTGGTCACTGGCCCTTGCCCATGCCTGGCTTGCTTCCTCCCTGTCTTGCTCACTCTCCTCACCACCTGGACTGTGGTGCACTGATGCTGCTCCTGGCCTCTCCAGGCAGGACCTCTTCGTTTTGGTGACCTCTTTTGGTCTTACAGTCTTGGTTCAGGACCTTGATGTTAAGCCTTCTGCTCCATGATCTTCCCTTCCCAGCTTTCCTCCCCGAGACTCGCACTTGGAGATTGAAATTCGGAGCTTTGCAGATCTGTTCTTTGCCCTCATGGTGCCTTCGAGGGGCTCAACATCTCTCTGCAGCTCAGACTTCGTGGTCCCCTCTTACGAACAACCAAAGCACTTCGTCCTCACCTGAAGAGACCCCAGCCCTGGTTGGGTCCCATGTGGTTACACTGTTTCCCTGATGGTTTCATCAGTGCGCCTACTGGACTCACGTCGCTTCATGACCACCTACCCAGACAGGTGCTCGTCACCCTGCTGGGCCTCTCCTTCCACCTGTCCGGTGATTTGCCCAGAAAGCTGTTTGCCACCTTCTGTTTCCTCATTAGTTCCCCACGCTTCTGCCCCTTCCTAGCGGATGATTTAGCTTTTTATCTCATTGAGAACAAGAAGCCGTTCAGGCAGTCTGAGGGCCTCATGTGCTTACCCCCAGGGCTCCTGGCGACCTCTCCCTGAATCAGCAAAGCTTTGGAGCTGGACAGTAGCCGTTCCCCTCAGCCCGGGAGTCCACTCCCACTGTCTCGAGGTTGTCACTCCTGCAGCTGACGCCCTTCCCCTGCATTATTGATTTCTCCCTTATTCTGGATCATTCCAGATGGCATAAAAGGGCTTAGAACATTTCTCTTTAGTGATTGCCTTCAAAATGCGGCGTCCCTCTCCAGCCACCACTCTGTGTTTGCCCCGCTCCACAGGAAGTAGGGACCTGGGGAGAGCACATCACTTCCTCACCACCTGCAGTCTCACCTGGGCTTTCCCCGTCTTGTCCCTGCCTATTTCTACCTGAATGGCTGGGGTGACCAGCTGTCACTTCTGAGTCCCACAGGTTGTTACCCAGAGGACCCCAGGCAGGTGGTAAAAGTGTTCTTGGTTGGTGCAAACTTATTAGGGGAAAGCACCCTCACTTTGAAGTGGCTTTGATGGGGCTGGATAGGAGTTTGTAAGTCCATTGGGCATCTGAGTGAATAATACAGCTATCTTAGCAATGTGAGCTTTTACATCCAAAAAGGGCAGATTCCATAAATTAAACCATGAAATGCAGCCTAAATCTTGTTCCATTCCCCTTTCCCATTGGATACTCTCATTTCCCCAGGTGCCTGCTTATAACAAGGAGGGGCCTGGCTGTGCCATCCCTCTCTAGTGTCAGTGGCAGGTGTGGCTAGGACTTACTCTTGCTGTTACATGTGTCAGGACTTTTCAGACCCCCTCCCTGCCTAGTGCACTGTCTCACAGCGCATTGAAATGCCCAGAGCATAGGATGAAGCCTGCCTGGGACGCTGAGGGCAGTGGTGGCTTTTGTTTCTGCCGGGCGAGCGTGGCCTTTGAATAGCCGGAGTGCTCACTGTACTGTACTGTTAATGATTTCCTACCTACAGTAGCTGCTCTGCTGAGTACATCAAATACAGTGCGGTTAGTTCCAAGCTATGAAGCGCCTGTCACGCATGTAAAACAGGCTTTTCCTAGTAGGAGAAGTGGGGGCTTGGCAGGGGGCAAGACTGTCTAGTGTTTGTTTTCAAAACAGTCAAAAATCCAGATGACGCATATGAAACTAAAAAAAGAATAACCTTGTGCTTTATCATCTTATTTAACTTTTATACATGTTGTTGGTTCAGCCCAGATTGCTGATAGAGAACGCCCTCAGAAAGCAGCCCGGCTGGTTGGTTATGCTTTGTTACACAAAAGTGCAGGTGAGGACCAGCCCTGGCCGTAGCACTTCACCCTGCTTAGTTTTCAGTTCTCAGTGGCGCGGGGGAAACAGAGCAGTGGGTTCAGACCCAGTAGCAAAGTCTTCTGCGCTTGGCCTGGGTGCGCGTGCTGTCCTGCAGTGTGAGCATCACTGGGCCATCGTGTCTTGGGATCAGATGGCAGTGTGGAAGCGCACGACAGCTCCACCTGCCTCCGCGTCTCATGCAATGGACTTCCGCTCCCCTAGAACAGACTGCCCCACCTCGTTCCATCTTTCTTCTGGCCCATTTGAGTCGGGGAAGAGTTTGAAGACTGGAGTAGTCATTAGCAGATGATGGCATTAAACTGCATGTGTGGACATCCGTGATGAATTCTTGTAAGACTTGTGCAGATGAACCTGAACATGGCTCTGTAACCCAGTCAGTCCAGGGCTCGTACTGTCTGTCTGTGGCTCCGACGCAGACAGATTGGTCACGTTAGCAGACCGCTGGTGGTAGAGGACACGCACGATGCTGTTCACAGATTGTGCTGCTCAAACGCACATCTCCTATTGCATGATGCACAGGAATCCAGCCTGTGGAATTCAAGAAGCCCAGGGGTTGATGTCAGTCAATGGAAACCACAGAGCCAGGACACCTGGGCAAGTTTCTGAGCCTGTTCACCTGTGTGGTCTACCGGCTGTTGTATGCTTACCTTGAATTCAAAAGTGGCACAATGCACGATACAACAGAAACGTAGTTGCTCCAAGTGTGATTGAGCAACGCTTAGTGGCTTTCAAAAAGCAGCCTTTGCCTTTCATCCATATCCTGACAGGTACAGGTTGAGCATTGCTAATCCAAAATTCCAGAGTCCACAATGCTCCAAACTCCGAAGTTTTTTGAGCTTACATGACACCACAAGGGGGAAATTCCATACTGTGAAACTCTTTTGTGGACAGAATTATTTAAAATATTGGGTAAAAATTATCTTCAGGCTGTGTGTGTAAAGTGTATGTGTACATAAAATGAATTTTGTGTTTAGATTTTGATCTCATCCCCAAGGTATCTCATTGTGTATATGTAAAAATTGCTAAATTGGGGACTGGAGCTGTTGCTCAGCATTTACAGCACTTGCCCGGCATGTGCGAGGATGTGAGTTCGAACCCCAGTGCCACATACACAATGAGGTGTTGGAGCAACGAAATTCACAAGAAAAGCTAAATAATATTGATTCTTTCTTTCTCTCTCTCTCACACTGTCCCCCCCACCCTTTAAAAAAAAATCCCAAATTAAAGAATTTCCTAAATCTGAAAACCTTCTGATTCCACATGTTTTGGATAAGGTACACTCAACCTACATTATTGTATCACATGAAAGCTTGGGCTGGCCTGTGGCTCAGTGGTAGAGCATTTGCTTACCATGCATAAGTTCTGAGTTTGCTACCCAGCTCCACAAAAAGGGGGTAAAAAAGTAAGTTGTGGGTTTTTTTTTTTTTTTTTTTTTTTTTTTTTTTTTTTTTTTTTTTTTTTTTTTTTTTTTTTTTTTTTGCGCCAGACCCTGGAGAAGGGGATTGGGAAAGGAAGACTAGTGAAACTTCCCTTAGGATGACCTAAATGTGAAGCAGTCACATAGGAATGGGTGCAAAGGACGTCATATTTAAATGATTAAATTACTTGCAAGGCTGGATTTGACCTAACTGTAGTACTGTGGAAGAGTAAAGCATTTCTATTTGATTGCAACCTAATGAGGCTCTTAGAGGTCTTTACTTTTGAAGCCTCTATTGCAAGGTATGGTAAATTGTTCCAGAATACTCTTTTTTTTTTTTTTTTTTAAAGAGAGAGGGACAGTGAGAGAGACAGAGAAAGAGAGAAACAACTTTATTTAGTTTTTCACATGGCCTTAGTTGCTCCAACACTTAGTTGTGTACGTGGTGCTGGGGTTTGAACCCGGGTCCTCATGCTTGCCAGGCAGGCGCCGAAACCGCTGAGCCACTGCTCCAGCCCCCAGAATACTCTTAACAGGTAAATTAGTGTGTCACCTGCCCACTTTCCTCACTGGCAAGGGGGTATGATAATAAGACTAAGAGCTGTGACGTTCAGTGAACTGATGAATGGTGCTTGGCAGATAGAAGGTGCTCCAGCCCAGCCCGGCTGCCTTCTGAGCGTACAGGGCCTCAGCCTGCGAAGGACTTTGAACTGAGCAGCCAGCATTCTTCCTGAGTTTTCTGGTTTGGTTTTGTTTTGTTTTTAAATGGTGGGTGTGTGTGCGTGTGTGTGTGTGTGTGTGAGCATTTAAGCTCATAAACACTAAAGGCTTTTGTGCATGAAAAATATCAAAACAGTTACAAGGATGGAAAGCAATTTTAACACATGTGCTAAGTAGAGGTTTAGAGGCTTCGTGGATCAAAAGATCAAATAAATCAATTAGGAAACAACCAGACTCAAATAGGAAATGTTAGTTAATTCATACTTAGGAGATTAATACTGGTTTTAAAAACCTGAGAGTATGTCCCCAAGCTGGATGGGACGGTGTCTTTTCCCTGCGAATTTCAGTTATGTCCAGCATGTGGCTACTCCTCTTATCAGCCTGGCATGTGCTGCCAAATGAGCCTTTCTCAAGCGAGGATATGGAAGCTACATGGAATAATGGCTGTGGCTGGGGGACATTTTCTGGTTTGTTTGGGAGAGCTTGTGTTTTGACCCTAATGGAATTCTTGTTTTGTTTTGTTTTTTTATACCTAAATAAATGTTGCCAGCAGTTTGGGAGGCTGAGGCAGGAGGATTGCAAGTTTGAGGGCTGCCTCAGCAATTTAGCAAGGGCCTAAACAACTTAGCTAGACCTTGTCTCAAAATAAAAAATAATAATAATTAAAAAAGGACAAAAAGGGTTGAGGATGTGGTTCAGTGGTTAAGTACGTCTGGGTTCAATCCATGGTACCAAAAAAAAAAAAAAGTTGCTGTTTAACAATTGAAGTTTTTGAGGAAAGACATAATTGGGAGAGTTTGCTTTGAAAGCATTTATTAACATGGAGTTCTCCGTAGTCCTGTTGAATCTTTCCCCAGGAGGTGAATGATACCTCCCCTTACAGATGGGATTGAGTCTTGAGGAATATGGACTTGATCACAGTTACTGTGCTGATTTGAGTGGCTGGGACAGGACTTGACCCAGGTCTTTTAACTTCAGTTCCTCGACTCTTTGCCTTTTTTTTTTTTAATACATTTTTTTTATTAAGGAGTTGAGTTGTTGTACAATCATAAATGCAAATAAAGTAACAATATGATATGCATTTGATCCTAAATCATAGTTACCCCACCTCTCCACACTCCAGTCTTTTGCTTCTTCCATCTTATGCCCCTGTAAGGTATATAAATGTCCACACACACACACACACACACACACACACGATTGCAAATTTTCCAGAATTAAATGATTGCATCAGTATTATTTGATTCTCAGGGGGATAAAGAGTATGCTCCATTGTTGATTGCCACCCTAGTAGGCTCTTTGCTTTATTGAGTGTCTTGGTGGCAGGGCTGGGAGGCATATGTGCAAGCCTTTGAATAAGGAGTAAGCCTTCTAAAGTGTCAGTTAACTTTTCTTACTGTACCGATTCTCACAGCATCTTTGGAGTGCATGCTCATGGATTCCCAAGCATCCCACCTGTGGTTGAGGGATGAGGATGTGAGAACCAAAGAAGTAGGCTTTATGTTCCAAGCTTGTCTGCCATTTGTCACCTGGGGCAATTAAAGCAATTCCATTTCCTAAGTGAAAAATCAATTTCTATTTACTTTCTCCCTCCTCTTTTCCCCTTCTCTTTCCTTTCCTTTACTCTAGAGTTGCTGTGCCCTTTATATCTTCAAAGCAGGGGCTCCCATTTGTTTGGAACTGCATGCTTCTGTATGTCTCCTTGCAGGCAAGGCGTGGCCTCCTTGCTTGTCAACTGTCACTCCAGTGAGGGTGCCTGGCCAGAAGCCGCCCTGGACCAGCAGGTGAAAGAGCAGATGGTGGCCAGCCAATGGAAAGACAGGAGGTGAAAGGGTGGGGATGGGCATGGGAGCCTTTGCCTCGTGCTGTGGCTTAGTGGCAGTCTCTCTTCTTTGGGGAACATGATTTCACATTAGTTTGTTGAGCATTTGTTCCCCGAGGACCAAGGCTGCGTTGCCTTTGGCCACCTCTCTGGTCTGATTACCCCTTCAATCTAACTATAAGTTTACATTGACACGGAGGCTGTCTGACCTTGCAGAGAGGCCAAATGACTCTCTGCCTTTCTAGAAGCTGTGTTAGTGCAGGCTGTGAAATTCCAAGTTGTGAGCTCGGGCGTTTTACAAACACTAACCTTCGGCATACTTGGCCACAGCCAACCTCTTTCTAGTAAATTCCCCACTGGTTTTTGGCTTTTCTTGCGGAGTGAACACACTTACAAAGTTCTCTTCATTGGTATTCCTGGTGCGTGGACTGGAATATTCTTCCCCGTTGATTTGTGGGATTGTTTTGTTTGTCTTGGGTCACATGTCTAAGGAGAGGAAAGCCAAAGCCAGGCACTGGCTCCTCTTTAGCTCATTGAGTCAGTAGCCCTAGTGTGGTTGACCCGGAAACTGGATGCTTGCACTCCCCTGTGGCTAAATGCAGATAGCTCTGCTGCAAACCTAGTGAATTCCTGTGTCTCCTAAGGAATCAGAGGAAAATTAAAAATGTAAACTCGGGTTGAAACTTTATTTCTTAGAAGTAAATCAGGAAAATATTGAAGGTAACAGCTCTCATGCTGAGGGTGTTTAATGTGTTATTATTTTGGATGTTAATAACAATTTTGTCTCCGTGGGAAGCAGTTTCATACATTTGATTGGCTGGCAAAGAAAGTGCTAAGGGTACATACCTGAGCAGAGAAAGTGGCTTTTCAAGTAAGAATCCCCCGTGTGTCCTGTCCCCCGTGTTGAAATAATCCCCCCCCCAAATTTAGCTCCAGATAAAGTTTTTTTAATTACAAACTGTCTGCTCACTTGGGGACTGGTACGAACACTTATTCATTTACTAAGTGCTCTGGCAAACACTCATAAATTTGCTAAGGTCTCTGGCAAACACTTGTTCATTTACTAACTACCGTGGCTTCCCCAAATTGGAAATGGGTTTGGGGTGGGGCACAGATGACACAGTGGTGGCAGTGGGGTTCTCTGTCTTCAAGGTGCTTTTGCTTGACAAGCAGGAAACAGGAGGATAACAAACAGGAATTTAGAAACTACTATGATTGCAGTGGATATTCACTGAAAGGAGGAACTTTAGTATAGTTGAAGTAGTAAGGGAATGGGTGATGGAGGAAGAGGGATTTAAGTAAAACTTTTCAGGATGTAGGTCAATAGAAAAAAAAAAAAGAACATTCCAGAAGGACCCAGAAAAATCTAAGAAGTCACGCAGTGACATTTGGGACTGAGAGGAGAGGCTATTCCAAGACCTAGCACTGCTCTAGAAATATCCTTTGGGGCATGTTTTTGTGCTTCATTGACTCCTTCAAAGTAGGTAACTCAGAACTGAACATATTATTGCACAAGTGGCCCAGACAATGTTGTAGGTTTTGCCATTAAGATGGAATAATGCCCTGATATTCCTAATTCACGAAAAGAAAAAATCAAGAAATATATGTTATAAAATATTTAAGAATTTCTCCTGTATACTTTATCTTGAGCTTTTACCTCATGTTTATGTTGAATTAAAGGGTAATCAGGTGATCTGGCAAGAAAAGGCCATTACTTTAAGTGTGATTGAGCAACACTCCAATGAGCAGTCCTGAGTGCCATGAGGTCCCTCTTGGGGGTGTGAGTTCCGCTCAAGGCTGGGAGCTGTATTCTGGTTTCCTTCCAAGAGAAGCACATCTGTGCTAGTTATGGCTCATGCGACTTCTGTGGTTTGCTCCTTATTAGAGGAAATTAGATAACGAACACCAGGTGATAGGCCCAGGGCATCTGAGAGACCTCTGGTAGAGTTCATTCTCCCAGACCTGACTTGCAAGGAATGGAAGTTGCTGGAAGGAGCGGGCAGGCCAGGGCTCTGCGAAGAGGAAGGGGGCACAGTGGGTTTGATAGCCGGAAAAGGTCTTAAAGGCTAGGGAGAGAGGTTTCCATTTGAGAGGAGAAGACTCAGAGTCCTAAGTCTCCATTCCCTACTTCTGTCTCTGGGTCTTTCAGCTTTTATCTACAAATCTTCAAAGCATGATTTTGTTGCTGCTACTTGAATTTCCTGACTTGACTTCCACTTTTGGAAGTTAAGGATTAGTTAGTTCTCTCATCTGCACACATCCAGTGTGGTCCTCCTGCAGTGCGGGTTACGTCTGCTCTCTCTGTTCACCTGTGACAGTTTTGTAACTGCTCTTGGCACAGGACTAGGTAGCACACATCCCTGCCAGCTTGCCTTCCTGTCCCCAGCTCGTTCAGTTGTCCTGTGTCTTCTCAGTACACGCACATCTATTAGGCACTCCGTTTGTGAAGAGCCTTTCCCAGGACTTCTGTGGCTGTGTGATCTGGACAGTGCCCTTGGCTGCCCACATCCATCCTGTGCTCTCCTGTCCTTTGGCCCCCTGCTGACATTGGAGTCTCTGAAGCTCTGAGGGACAGAAAAGGGATCCTTCCCTGCCCATTATAAAGGATCTTGGCTGACACCCGGTTAACAAGAGGAAGCACAGCAAAGGTGTTTGACCATGGTTTTATGTGACACAGGAGCCTTCAGAATGAAGACCCAAAGGCCCAGGGTAAACTGGCCACGTTTATGTTCAGGTTAACTGCACAGGGACAGCCATGCAGAACGTGCTTGGACTAGAAGGATCTGAGCTCATGGAAACAGACCGAGGGGGACACTCAGCAAGGCCAGTCTTTCCAGAGCCCCTGTGGCCCCCGTTGTAGCACCTCTTCCTCCGAGTGTGGGGCAGGACCCCTGTGGGATGAGGGTCTTAGTTTCTTTGTGGCCAATTGTTACACGGAAAGGCAGGGAGAAGGTTAGAGTAGTGTTTTTAGGTTTTATGGCTGGCTTTGGGGAGAAGGGGCTCTGATTCTGTGGCTTGCCTTGTGGGGGACGAGGGGTGAGGGACAGGAGGGTACACGGACACTTTGCTCTGAGGCCCTCATACGTCCTCCTCCTTGGTGTCTGACAGTTGGTAGCCCGGTGGTGCTTGTTTATAACTTTCTAAACTATTTTCACCTCATTGGTAGGACCCACGAAGCTGGTGTCGTAACCACAGGCTGAGCAACTTGTGTTTTGTCAAATCCTGGGCTAGGTGGCCCCTAAGAGTACT
>PVKS010025369.1:0-29934 GCA_004027875.1 Aplodontia rufa
CTCAAGGATAGGGCCTGCACAGGGGGCATGTCAGGGGAACATCAGATTCTGAGCTGTGTCTCCTACCTTCCCTGCAGCAGAGTACATTGCCCTCTGCCAAAGCCAAAGGGCAGCGCTGAAGAAGTGGCAGTGGAGGAGGCCTACATTAGCCAGCTGGAGATGAAGGTAGGGCCCTGAGCCTCTCTGCAGGCCTGGCTGGGCTGGAGCCAGGACACAGAGTACCTCTCCCTCAGGTGAAGCCACTGGAGCTGTAGGAGCTGGTGTCACAGCTCATGAGTGAGCACCAGGAGTGACAGGGCAAGTTCCTGGCAGCACTCCTGAGGCCTGCCCTGGAGCCCACTCCAGGGCCCACCAGCCCCCAGGGACTTGGAACTTCCCACAAGCAGAGTGGTGAGTAGGACCTCAGGGCAGATGGGCAGGAGCAGCAGCAGACAGATGCATCTTTCTCAAAACTCTCCCTTCTCCCCAAAGACCTTCAAGAGGAGAACCTCACCAATAGTGTGGAAGCTGCACGAGAGGAGGCTGGGCAGCTTCAGTCCCCAAGAACTGCACTACACAGCAGATCATGCAGCTGCTGCCTGAGTTCTAGAAGTCCCAGGGACATCTTGGCCTGGGAATCAGCCTATGTGTCCCCTTCTACAATGCTGATGAGGATGGCCAGGTGAACAGTCCTCTAAGACTGTTGATCATTTCTCTCATATCTTACAGCTAGTATAAAATAAGGAAAGGGTGAAAGTTAGTGAAATATATTTGAAGCAACACATGATCTAGGGGGAAGTCTGGTTATGGAAGGAGGGGAGGCAGGTGGGGGCAAGAGGGAGGACTGGGAAGAAATGGGATTACTAATACTATAAGGGACACATAATTCCCCTGAGAAGCTAGTTAATACTCATGCAGGCATTTAAAATAGAAAACTGATAATACATATGTATGTAAACATTTATACCTGTAATTGGGGGGAATTATAGTGGAGATGAGATTAGGGAGTTTGTAAAGGGGGGTTCCTGGGTAAGGATTGGGTTAATGTTACATTGTCTTCAAGTAAACATGTGTCAATGTTTAACAATGAATCCCTTCAACATGTAAGACCATGTTCAATCAATGAAAATAGACTGCTGATCAAAGCCTAAAGTGGGGCCATGGGACTCTTTCCCCGACCCTGTCCCTGCCACTCCTTCCCACTCTTTTGTTCTTAGAGTAGCAAGATAAGACTCTTATCTAATGGGAAACAAGTGGGTGTAGACCCATGTTGGCAAGGGCTGAGATTTGATTTTTTGACTCCTCTTCCAGAGAGAGCACTACAGATGCATACTGTTAGCAGGGTGCCTCTGTAGAGGGGCAGGGGCTCCGTGGTGGCCCCTCACCAAGCAGTTCTTCATTTGGGGAGCTCCAGCCTCTTCCATGTAGGCATTCAGAGCAGGAAAGTGGAGCAGCACTTTTACAGCTGGAGACTGGGACCTTCTCAGAGGCACCCTGGGCAGGTCAGCTGGGCAGCATACCAGTGGGTCTTGAGACAGTTGAGGCTCACAAGGCTAGGTGAGGGCAGAGTGGGTGCAGGCAGGGCAACCAGCTGGCATTTTCTCAAGCAATGTGACAGGCAGGTCAGAAGCCACCAGTGGATGGACTCTGTCCCCTAATGTACATATTGTATTTGTGTAGCATTTTGTATATTTGGGGTGGGACTGCCCCCTGTATCATAGTGGAGGTTGGAGAGGAAGAAGTTCTAATGATTATTTGGGGCTGGAAAATTTACTGGTAGTGTAGGACCAAGGAAGAAGGCAGGAACAGAGTTGTGATGCATCTCCTGTTTATTTTGCTTTTTATTTAGGAATAAATGGATTTAGTCACAGTGCTCTCAGCCTTTGGTGTCTGGGTTCTGGAGTCTACCTGCCCATCAGCACTGGGCAGGGAGCAGTCATGCCAGAAGATGGCAGGCTTCTGGACTATGTCTCTGAGGGTGGCTGGAAGGGCTGTTTGCCATCTGCAGGCCTGTTTCCTCCATGCTGCTTGGGAAAGAAAGCCCAATGGATTCCAGGGTGATCTCCACAGTCCTGTCCTAGTGCACAAATACTCAAATCTTACCTAACGGTGGGGAGGGGACATGGGTGGAGCACCTAAGGAGGCTGACTTCTAGTCCAGACTTTTTCATGTCCTCCCCCTGCTCCCCTGGTCTGTGCACACCTGGAGTCTGCCTCTCCTGGGTGCCAGCCCCAGACTGAGCCCCAGGTCCTCCCTCCAGGCTGTTTGTCACCCTGCTTCCTAGTGGCCACAGTGGGATTCACAGGATGGGGAGGAGCTGGCCTCCAGTTGCTTTCCCAGCATCATCCTCATTAAGGCACCCTAGCCAAGGTCTTGCTCGCCCAACCTGTGCGCAAACCTTCCCCTCCTTGTAAGCGTCACAGAGAACATGAACCAGCAGATGACAAGATTCCCCATTGTCCAGGAATGGGGCTCTGAGAGACACCAAGACTGGAAGAGAGCCACAGATCTGCCAGCACAGTACCCCCATGCTTCAAGGGTGAAAGAAGATGGCCTAGGGGGCTGAATGACTACTGGCCATGCAGGACAGGGAGGACAGAGCTGGCAGCACAGTGCTCCCATGCTTCAGTGGCAGCAGAGGTCGGGCAAGTGGGTGCTGTTCACAGGCCATACAGTACAGGGAGGCTCACTGAAGGTGGCACACTGAAGCAGGGACATTGTGCCACATGACTCCCCAAGGACAGCATGGTGATCAATTGTGAGCATTAGAGGCACAGCTATTTTGGAGATGTGGATATTTATAGAAGAGGGAGGGCAGGAGCAACACCACAGAGGGACATTGGTTTTCACCAATTTCACATCTGGATGTGTCAGCTCCCCACTATGACAGACTAAGTCACAGAAGAAAGGGATGCTTTGGCGCTAGGGGACCCACTGTCAAATCACAGAACATCTGTGTGGGCAGGCTTTGAGAGTGGTCTCAGGACTATGAGGGATCTGGTTAGAGGTCCAAGGGGTGCCTGGGTCTCTCAGGATGGGAGAGATTTGCCTGACCTGATCAGCAGGCAGTTGGAGAGAGAAAAGGGAAGAAATCTGCTAAGGGAAGAGCAGCCAAGCCCTGGCAGATGATGAAGCTGCAGACATGGATAAGGTTCTTGGGAGCTTTGTGAGCCTGTGGCCTGTAGTACGGGGCTCATAGTGAGGGCTTCAGAGGAAGGATGGACTGCAATACCCAGAATTCTCAGCACTTCCTGGTCAGCATCTGACCTGCATCTCAGGATTCTCTGGGGTGAGAACTGCAGAGGAAGGTTGGGCACTCTGGAATTCTCAGGAGTAACTCAGAGAGTGTGGTCTGGAGTTTCCTGGAGCCTTGGGGGTGAGGGCTGCAAGAAAATTTGGATTGCAATATTCAGAATACACAGGGTTGACTGGTGGGATTGTAGCTTTTGACTGCCAGGAGCTTATGGATGAGGGCTTTAAGAGGATTGGCTGCAATAGGCATCATCCTCAGGGGTGCCTGGAGAGACTTGTGGTGAAGGCCCCACAGGAAGGATGTACTACACTAAGCAGAATCCTAAAAGTGTCTGCTGATCTTGTAGTCCACAGTTCCCAGGTGCCTCCAGGTGAAATCTCCATAGGAATGATGTAGTGGACTACCCAGAATACTTAGGGGTGCCAGGTGAGAATATGGCCTGCAGCTCAGGAGCTCGGGTGAGGGCTGCATATGAAATGTGGACTATGCTGTCAGAATCCTCAGAGGTGCCTCGTGAGACTGTGGTTTTCAGCTTCCAGGAGCCTCTCGATGAGGGCTTTACAGGAAGGATGGAGTGCACTACTCAGAATCCTCAATGGAGCCTGGTGAGCATGCCCTGCAATCCTCAAGCCTCTGGAGTGAGCTGTGCAGGAAGTATTGAGTATTCTGCCCAGGATCCTGAGGGATGCCTGGTGAGCATTTGATTTGACCTCCAACTTTCTGGGAGGGCACAGCAGGAAGGAAAGACTACATGACCCAGAATCCTCCAGTGTGCCTGGTGGCATGTGGCCTGCAGCTCCTAAGGGCCTCTGGAGTGAGGGCTGCCCAGAGAATGGAGTACACTGCCCTGAAATCTCAGGGGTGCCTGCTGAGCAAGTAACCTGCAGCTCCCAGGTGCCTCGGTGAGGAATCCACAGGAATATGAACTGTACTACCCAGAATCCTCAGGGATGCCTGGTGACCATGTGGCAAGCAGCTTCCAGGAACGTCTAAATCAGGACTGCACAGGATATATGAACTACACTGCCCAGAATCCTCAGGAGTATCTGGTGAGCATGTGACTTTGTACTCCCTGGAAACTCTGTGTTAGGGCTCCACAGGAAGGATTGAGTACACTGCCCAGAATCTTCAGTGATGTTTGATAGCCATGTGTCCTGCATCTCCCAGGAGTCTTTGGGTTGAGGGCTGCAGGAAAGTTGAGCTCTACTACCCAAAATTCTCATAGGTCTACAGTTCCCAGAGTCCTCCACGGAGAAGGCTGGGCAGGTAGGACAGACTGAACTATCTGCAGTTCCCCAGAGTGACAGTGGGGTTGGGCCTCCACATGTTCTAGAGGTTGCAGGATGATTCCTCACTTTGGTAGTGGCCCCCATGGGCTGACATCAACTTAAAAAAAAAAAAAAAACTCATGTTCTTGAAACCGGGCTAGGCCCTGACTGTCACTCTATAGCACTGCATACAATTCTCAAAGGCCTCTGGTCTTTGACCCAAAGGGACATAGGTGCTGTGTCAGGTGCTCTGGGCATCTGGCCGTTCATTACTCTGCAGTTTCTGGTCTACAGCAGTGGCATGGCTAGTGTCCTAAGGTGACCCCAACTCACTTTTTCTCCTATTCTGAATTTCCCCTTTGGGGACATCAAAGATAAATTGCCAGACCTCAAAGGGGTGAGAAGAGCTTTTACTCAGTAACTGGATGGGAGAGGAGAAAGCTGAGCTCTGTTTCCACTTCTGCAGCGGTGTTTAGGGCTTTTTAAAAGGAGAACTCGGGAGTGATTTCGGGAGTCAGTGATGGGCAAAAGGAGAAAGGGTTGGTGGGGTTAGATGTGACTGCGCCAGCTGTTCTTTGGCAGTTGTCTAGGCTTCCATGTGCAGAGACAGGAGAGGCTTTGTCCTCCTTGATAGTTATATCTGAGGGCAGCTGCTCTCAGGTTCTGAGCCAGGCCATCCTGAGTTGACTGTAAGCCCTTTCGAGTAAATGATTTAGGCAGGGAAGTTAGGGGCCTGTTGCCAGGTGCTGGTAGGATGTGGTAGGCTCTCCTGGCATCCCTGAGCTTTCCTCAGGCAGGCATTTCAATGGAGATAGTGGAAGTGGGGAGGTGGGGTGCTGCTGAACACAGAGTGTCAGAGCTGTGCTAGAGGAGCTTGGTGGGATGATCTAGTGCAGGGAAGTGGATGGAGCTGTCCTGGGCTGGGCTCTACAGTTCTCAGTGGTTTATGCATAAGATTGCTTTGTGAATCAGTTCCATCCTAGGTGTTTCATGCATTTCTCTGAAGCAATTTCCCCATAGCTTCATGTGTTTTGGGTGTTCCAGCCTAATTGAACCCATCATGCCAGTCCTTTTTATTTTCATAGGAAAAGTCACTAAGGGCATTTCCATGCTTGTTAGGCTGTGATTTAGCAGGAGGGTTATGTGTGGTCATGGCTTAGGAGACAGTCAAAGGACAGAGAAGCTCAGCACAGTGGTAGCTTTGCACAGAGCCAACACCACCGCTCTTGCAGGGCTCTTGATCTGGCCCACATGCAGAACAATCCTTTGTGCATGTTCCAGGTCACAGAAGGTGACAGACTGCTGCTGTGTGGGCCTCAGTTAACAAAAACATTTGAGCTACAATCCAGGAGGCCTGCTGGATGGTCACTCCAATCCTTGAGCTGCAGGGAGATCTCAACTGCCCTTTGGACCCGCCCGTTGGCCTGTCTGCTTTTCCTTATGTTAATTGAAATCCCGCCCCTTTGAAGGCCAATCACCAGCACCATCCAGCCAACACCTCCTGTTATGTCCTGGGAGGGGAAGCAGCTGGTTCCTGATAAAGAGAAGACTGCTGAGCAGAAACTGGACATGCAGCATTCAGAGGAGAGAAGGGCTTTTTTTCCCTGGACCAGAGGGGACTGACACAAGGTTTTCTCCTTGGCCAAACTTTTGTCAGGCCTTGAGATACCTGCTTATAAAACCCAGTGTTAGTATATCCCTCCCTGTATCTGGCCATCCTCCTGTTCTGACCATGCTCCCCAGCCTTTGCCACCCCTGGGTGACATCTAAGCACCCTGTTCCAAAGCTAAGCAGGAGTACCCCTTCCATATCTGGACATCCTCCTTGTTCTGATCAGGCTCCCCATCCCCTGCCACCCCTAGATGATGTCTGGGAACCTAGCCCTGCTCCATTAATGAAGCAGTAGCACTCCTCCCATATCTGGCCATCCTCCTGTTCTGGTCAGGCTCTGCATCCTCTGTCACCTCTGGGTGACATCTGGGCACCTGATCTGTCTCCAGTAAGCACTCTGCTTCATCAGCTAAGCAGGAGCCCCCCTCCCATATTTGGCCATCCTCATGTTCTAATCAGCCTCCCCATCTGCCACCCCTGGGTGACATCTGGGAACCCTGCTCCATCAGCTAAGCAGGAGCACCCCTCTCAGTATCTGACCATGCTCTGCCACCCCTGGGTGACATCTGGGTACCTGGCCTGTCCCTATCAAGATTCTTGTTGTGTCAGTTGGCCAGAACACCCCTCACCCCTGATCTTTCTTCCCAGTCTCTTTCTGTCATTCCCTCCTACCCAAAGGCCCTATTGCAAAGATCTCCACAGCTATCATGTGCGAGCTGACTAAAGTCTCTCTCCACGCTTTAATGAGCACCACAGGATGCTATTTTTCTGACACCACATGACAGGGAATACTGAAGATTGTCAGCCAACACCAGGAGCTGGAAGAGCCAAGGAAGGACCCTCCCCCACCAGCTGACACTGATTCCAGAACTCTGACCTCCAGAACTGTGGGAAGGCAAGCTTCTGTTTCAGGTCACAGATGTCATGGCAACCCTGAGAATGAGCATGCTGGCCCTCCCTGTACCAGAGATGCCATTCATTTCTTCCAACCTGCCTTGCTGAACACATCAACATTGAGGAGATTATTCTGAATTTGAAGCTGAGGAGGAATCATGGAGCAGTGTGGACCTTGATCAGGGGAGATGCTAAGGAAAGTGGTCATTGTGTTTGGAGGTTGAGCTGAAAGACCACAGGAGAGATGCGATCAGGTAAGGTCCAGGTGGTGGGAAGAGCAGAACCATGGGGCTAGAGGGCTGACTTTATTTGGAGCACCCCAACTGGATGCTGAGTCCTGGCCCTTCAGTCTGAGAGTTGCTTGCCTCTTGGGGATGACATTAGACCCAAGATGATAGGTTGGACTGCTCATGGCCCCAAGGGTCAATGGTGCCACCCTCTTCTCGACTCCCCACTGCTCAAAGCTGGCCTTTGAAGGAAACACCAGATCATTTGAGTCCTGTCTCTGGGGGAGGGGGTCTTGTTTCCATCTCCTTCCAGCAGCACAGGAAGGAGAATGCACTAGCAAGGCAGGAAGGCCCAGAGCTGGGCTGGGTCTTGCCTCATGTGTGGACTTTCATGAGAAATATACTGGTGACTCATTTCTGTCCATGATCTTTTTAAAGAAGGTTATCTTCACAACTATGCCTTTTCTGTGGAGCGGGAATGAGCATAGGATTCCCTCAAAGAAAGCGGGTGCACTCCTCACCCAAATGACACACATACATGTGCACACAAGTGTAGACACACACTTACATGCAAACTCTCCCCACCCACAGAGACATGCACCCCCACATGCATGCACATGCACATGTATCCATGCCTGGCTTTCTCCTGTAAGGTTGTGGATATTGGAGGAATCCAGGAGAGGAGGCAGGAAAGGCCCAGGGTAGAGGCTGGCAGCAAAGGGAGGGGCAGTCACTTCCCAGGAAACCCAACTTTGCCTTAAACCTTGATATCTCTTCTGGGCCTAGGTGTTGATTTTCCATTGAGCTGAGGATGTGAGAATCCTGGGGCCCCCACTCTCTATCTTTAGCAACAAGTAAGGAATGAGTCCTTGGCTTCTGCTTTGGATATGTTTGTAGACAGAACAGCAGGACAACAAAGACAAGAGAGGATAAGTATGGGAAGGTAGTGTGAGTGGCTATCCCCATGCCTCAGGAGCCATCCTGTGTATCTGCCTCCTTGCTATGGTGCCAGAGGAATGTTGGTGTGGTCAGTGATGTGTGTTTTCTTCACAGTGTGGGATGTGGGGGCATCTGTGTCCTCCAGAGCTACTCAGCCCCCCTCCACCTTGTGCCAGAGTTGTCCCCTTCATCTCATCAGGCAGAAACCTGCTCTTCCCTCTCACTAGGAGGCCCAGTTTCCAAGGCTTTTCCAAACATGATATGTAGCTCAACACTGGGCACTTGGCTCCTGATGACATGCCCCTGCTCCCCAGGGCAGTGGATGTGACTGTCACAAGCCAGGACAGCTGAGGATAGAGGTGGAGTGGGTGGGGCTGTGATTTTCCCTGGGCTGTCATCCCAATTGCAGGCACCAGACACTTCTGTGTGAGAAGACAGCAGTTTCCAGAGGTCAACCAGACATGGGGAAGTGCCTTGGTGCTATGGGTCAGCTCTCCAGGGTGTGGTGGAGAGTATGGTATATAGCGCATTTGGAGGAAACTCCTGTTCCCACAGAGGGAACACTGGAGGGTTGCCATTGGAGGTATCCTCATCATGTCTCTGGTCCTGTGTGTGTATGTGGGCTTCAGTGGGGGCTATCTAGGCTCCATTGATGCAGTTGTCAGGGGTTAGCTTAGCCCTCAGCACCTGTCACTGTCTGTTCCCTGGCTCAGCGTGCTGTGAGCCAAAGGCCCAGGGCTGGAGTAGTCTGTAGATGTCTGAATGGACTTGATCCACTGTGGAAACAGATTGGCACATGGGGGAGAAGATGGAATGTTCTGGGTACAGGTCATGCCTGGGTTCTGGTTGAGGATTGTTATAGAGCTTCCTGGAGTAGGAGGAAGGTGGGCCTGCTTGGAATGAGGCTGCTGCCCCCAGAATGAGTCTTAAACCTGGTGCATGAGCTGTTCCTTCCTCTCTGTGCTCTTCCAGACCTGGACAAAGGCCCACAGAGCCAGTCCAAAGATGGTCCAGGAGTTCATCAACACTCCATGAGAAGTCTTGGGGTCCAGCATCTGGTAGGCCATCATTCTGTTCACCTGTGGCCTGGCATGCCCCTGATAGTGCTCATACCTGGAGAAAGATGAGGGCACTGGTCTTGGCCCTCGGGTCCCTGAGCTCAGGGCATCTGCTGCCAACAGGGTGAGGGACACTGGGATAACAGCTATCTGCCTCCCTGCTTCAGGAGGACTGCACCCCAGCATCCCCCAGTAGGACAGCTCTCCAGACTTAGAAGGAAGAGGCAGCAACTACTGCCTTGGGCTGCTACAGGTTGCCAGCCCTCAGCCCTCTAAGGAAGTATGACTCTAACCCTAACTCTGGGCACACAATAGCCTCAGTCTGTGGCCTTTCTTGCAGTCATCAGGACCCTGAACAGCTGCATGGGTTACCTGCAAGTAGAGGCAGGGACTGGGTGAGGATTTCTATGGCATTTGGCCACCTATCCTGGACAGGCAGTGCTCTGAGTCCTAGAAGTTTCAGAACCCTGTGACTCAGCCAACTGCATCATATCCATTTTTGGGAAAATGAGCTAAAGTCCCTTGTGCTAACCCTTGCCTAGGACTGGACCTTCTGGGAAGAGCACTTAAGTGGTGGCCAAAGGTTCTGTTTGGATGGAGGACGAAGGCCTCTTCTCAGCCCCTGAGCCTGGCCCCTGTGGTGTCGAGCTCCACACTTCACATTCTAGAAGCCAGCCTCTCCTTCCCTCTACACACTTCTGGCTTTGCCCCAGGCTTCCCTTATGGGTCCGTCTTGGACCCAGAGGACAGAAGTGAGATCCCACGACTGAGGAAGCAGCCTTTTCTGTGGCTTCACAAGGCATCTTTCCTGCTGAGATCAAATGGGCATCTTAGTTATTCTGTGGCGGATGAAGGGAGTTGGAGATGTGAGGGGTGGGGTTTTCCCAGTCCTGGGCTTTCTGGACTCCACAACTTTGGAAATCACCTTTCTAGTACATGAAATTTGAAGGCAGACATTCAAAACATAGCACTGTCCTTTCAGATCAAGGCATGGGACGGTGGGCTCTATTTCATATTGAATGTCAAAAATCATGGCACAGAATAATCAGGACCCTGAAATTCCATAGGTTTTATATCAGCATGAGGCAGTGGCATCACTCTCTACCACTCTGAACAAACTCTATCAACACCCAGGTTCAGGAAGCAGTTGCTGTCTGTGGAAGGAGATAAAGTAAAAGGTCCCATTTGAGGAACAAAGGTGTAGCAAAAAGTCCTTCAATCTGTCAGAGCAGGCCACAGGAGTCACCTCCAGGCTTTTCCTGGCAGGTGTGGCTCTGTGGAACTGCTAGGGTGGCCTCTGGGTCTGGCTGCCCTCTGCTAAGTGCCAGGATGCAGACCTGGGCTTTTGCACCTACATTCTCAAGAGTTTATCAGCTGCAAGGGGGAGGTTAGGCCAGGTGGACCAGGCATGGACTAGAGCAGAGGCCTGGGGGAGCTCAGTGTCCCCAAGGACACCATGGCAGGGTGCACCACAGTTTTGCCCTTCGTTCACCTGCCAAAGCACATGCAAATTCCTTGTGGATTTAGTCATCGTGATTGGAACCTCTGCTGGTGATTGCATGTTGCATTTAAACAAATATTTTCAAGATAAACATTTCCAAGGGAAGTTCTAAATTATTTGTATCATGTTGGATCATATGGCAAGTTCATAATTAACTTTGGAAAAAACCATTAAATTTTTTAAAAGTGAGGAACTATTATGCATTCTACCAGCATTGGATGAGTTCTTGTCTCACATACTGCAACTGAGGTCATGTTAAGAAGATCTTAGCCATTTAACACGTGTGCAGTGTGATCACAACAGTGTGGTATATCATTTCCTCATGTCAGGTGATGCTAAGCTGTTTTTCCTATGCTTTGCCATTTGCATATCTTCTTTGGTGAGTTGTCTCTTCACATATTTTACCTGTTTTTAAGTGGATTGTTTATCTTATATGTTTGTCAGGACCATACAGTGTCTGGGTGCTATGGTTTACACGTAGTTCATCCTCCTAAAGGTTTACACTTTGTATACTTGCCTCTTCAGGCTTCCATGTTGGCTTATTGAACCTTTACGAGGTGGAGAAGTCAAGTCTAGTGGGAGAGGATCAAGTCATGTGCCACCATCCACCGAAAGGTCTATTGATAGCTCCTTGTGAAGAGTTCTTGAGAAAATAAGTTATGAGAAGGCAAGAATGCCTCCTGTGCTCTCTGGGATCTGTCTGTCCATGTCATTTTCTCTGTTACATCTGTTCCTTCAATGATGCCATTATGATGCCATGCTGTACTGGATCCATGCATCAAGCATGCTGGGCAAGCACTATATCACTGACTATATTCCCAGCCCCATGAGAGCTGAAATGGTTGTTGGTTTTGTTTCACTTCAAAATAATTTTCACTAATTTTACTACTAAGTGGGTCCATGGTGGTATTCAAAATGTTACACCACAAATATCTTTGAGTCATTATAATGCTTGCATTCACAGTGACTTTTTACATTAAATCTTACAATAGTCATCCATATATTCATTAAATGTGTAAAATAAACACAAACATTAAAAACTCAAGCTCAAGATAAACTAGAACCATAAGATATTATAAAGGCATAATATGGGAATGAAAAAAATACCATGGTTAATTCTGAAGTTAATTTAGTATATAATTCTGAGAAAATAAAAAATATGCAATAAATCAAACTGGGGATGTGGTGACAGATTTATGCTCTCTAGGAATGTGTTCTTCCTGTATATCATACACTTTTAAGTTTTGAGTAAAATCAATTAAAACTTTGAATGACTTTTAGCAAATTAAAACTCATGTTGATTATTCTGTGGTGTTATGATTTTTTTTTCTTCACATTTAAGTTTTTATATTTCAGAAAATATAAATGTCAATAAAAATTGCATGTAACTGTACTTTTGTATCACAATATAATTTTATAATGTATAAATCATTCTACTCATAATTTTTAATATTTCCTGATTTCTGTCAAATGGATTATTGAATTTAGTTTCTTAAGATATTTCCATTTAGTTTATGCATATGTACATATATGTTTGGTGTATACACACATGTACTTAGATGAGGCAGAGATAGTTATAGAAAATAGTGTGAGGGGGCCTAGAGAGGTAGGTCAGGGGTAGAGTGCTTCCTGGTGTTTTACCTTTTACATTGCTGTGACTAAAAGATGTGACAAGAACAATTTTAGCGTAAAAGTTGATTGGGGGTTCACAGTTTTGGAGGTTTTGGTCCATAGAATGCTGACTCCATTTTTTGGGACTCAATGTGAGGTAGGACATCATAACAAAAGAGTGCAGCTAAAATCACTACTAAGCAAGAAAGATGAAACAGGAGGTTTCATCATACCAAATTTTAAACTATACTATAGAGCTGTAGTAACAAAGACAGCATGATAGTGGTATCAAGATAGGAAAGAAGACCAATGGAATAGAACAGAAGGCCTTGAAACAAACCCTCAAATCTTTAAACATATGAATTTTGACAAAGGGTGACAAAATATGACATGGAGGGGAGACAGCCTCTTCAACAAATGGTGCTGGACAAACTGGACAGCCACTTTCAGAAAGTTCAAATCAGACCCATATATTTCTCCTTGCACAAAAGTCAAATCAAAATGGATCGAGGAGCTAGGAATTAAACCAGCTACACTGCAACTGATGGAAGACAAATTAGGTCAAACACTTCAGCATTTGGGAGTAGGCAAAGTCTTTCTCAACACGTCTTCAAAAGTGAAGGAAGTAAAGTAAAAAATCAGTGAATGGGATGCCATTAAGCTAAAAAGCTTTTGTATTGCCAAGGAAACAATCAAAAGAGTCAAGGGGTTTCCTACGGAAATGGAGAGAATCATGGGCTATGAGTCCTCTGACAGGGGTCTCATATCCAGAATCTACAAATTCCTCAAAATTCTCAACTACAAAAACACAACCCAATTAATAAACAGTCCAAAGAGGTAAATAGAAACTTCTCAACAAAGGACACTGATCAAGCCAATGAATACATGAGAAAGTGTTCTAAATCACTAGTAATCAGAGAAATGCAAATGAAAACTACACTAAGATTTTACCTCACAGCAGTCAGAATGTCAAAAATGAAGAAAATAATAGATGCTGGAGGGGCTGTGGAGAGATAGGCACACTGTTGTGGAGCTTCAGAATGGTACAGCCCCTCTGAAAAGCAGTGTGGAGAATCCTCAAAAAAAACTACGGATGAGCCCACCATATGATCCTGCTAGTCCTCTCTTGGGTATTTTCCAGGGGATTTAGAATCAGCATATTACAGTGATATAGCAATAACTATGTTCATAGCAGCTCAATTTACAATAGCTAAATTATGGAAACAACACAGATGTCCCTCACTGGATGAATGGATCCAAAAACTGTGGTACATATATACCATGGAATTTTACACAGCAATTAGAAACAATGATATTGCAGCCTTTGAAGGTAAATGGATGGGTATGGAAGAAACTATGCTGAGTGAAATGAGCTTAACAAAGAGAACAAAGGTTGAATGTCTCCACTCATCTGTGGAGGTTGGAAATAGACCCTGGCCATTGAGGAAGTTGGTCTATTATCATGTGTTAGATCCAGAGAAGGTGAAATGATATACAACCTAATACTTTTTTAAAGATACTGTGGGTAAGGGAAGGGAGGGATAGGTCGGGTAATTGGAGGGGGGAAATCCTGGAGGTAAATCCAATATCCAGAAACTGTACATATTTTATATTATTTTGTTAAAAATTTGTATGGTTTTTCAAAAATAAAAGAAAAAAACACCAAATACCTAACCACATACAACATTCCCAAATTGACACCGGAGGACATTGGAAATTTAAGCAGACCAATCTCAGGTAGTGAAATTGAAATACCAAAGGCCTTCCAAAAAAGAAAAGCCCAGGGTCTGAGGGATTCTCAGCAGAATTCTACCAGACCTTTATAGAATAATTAACACCCTGCCTTAGTACATGATTCCATGAAATTGAAAGGGATGGAATCCTCCCAAATACTTTTTATGAGGCAAATATAACCCTGATAACAAAACCCAACAAAGACACATCAAGAAAAGAAAACTACAGACCAATTTTTCCTGATGAACATAGATGCAAAAATCACAAATAAAATTCTAGCAAAATGTATCCAAAAATACATCAAAGAAATAATACATCATGATCAAGTGGGCTTCATTCTAGGGATGCAAGACTGGTTCATCATATGTACATCAACAAATGTGATTCATCACTTAAACAGAGTTAGTGATAAAGACTATATGATCATCTTAATTGATGTAGAAAAGGCCTTTGATAAAATCCAGCATACATTTATGCTCAGAGCTCTGATGAAGATAGGGATCAAAGGAACACACCTTAATTTGTGTGAGGGCCATTCATGACAAACCCACAACTAACACTGTCCTTAATGTAGAAATACTCGAAGCATTCCTAAGACAAGGCTATACACAATCACTAATCTTATTCAACATAGTCCTTGAAACCCTAGCTAGAGCTATCAGACAAGGGAAGGCAATCAAAGGGATTTGAATAGGTAAAGATGAAGTCTCTATTTAAAAATGATATGATCCTAGAAGACCAAAACAAAACAAAACAAAACAAATTAACAGATTTCTAGAGTTTACTAATGGATATAGCAAAGTGGTAGGATATAAGATCAATACCCCTAAATCAACTGCTGTCCTATACACTCCAACAGCAATTCAGCTGCAGAAGAAATCAGGAAATCCATCCCATTCACAATTAACTTCAAAGGAATAAAATACTTGGTCATTAATCTAACAAAGGAAATAAATACCTCTACAATGAAAACTATGGAACATTCAATAAAGAAAGTGAAACCTAAAAAGATGGGAAAATGTCCTATATTCTTGGTAAGGAAGAATCAATATAATTAAAATGGCCATTCTGCTGAAAACTCTTTATATAGACTCAATGCTATCCCCATCAAGATACCAATGACACACCTCATAGATACAGAAAAATCAATTCTCAAATCATTTAGAACAGTGAGAAACACAGACTATCCAAAACATTAATAAGGAAAAAACAAAACAAAATAACAACAAAAACAAAAACAAAAAGAAACCCTATTGGCCTTGAAATTGTACTATAATTTTGTTACTGTTGTAACAAAAACAGTGTGGTACTGGTATAAAAACATACATGAAGATTAATGGAATAGAATAGAAGACTCTGAGGAAACCCACAAGTCTTAAACTATTTAATATCTGACAAAAGTGGGAAAAAACAGTGTGGAGGAAAGACAGCCTGATCAAACAATGTTGCTAGACAAACTGGACAGCCACATGCAAACAACTGAAATTAGATCTCAATCTCTGACCTTGCACAAAAATCAAATGGAAATGGATCAAAGAATGAGTGATTAAATCAGCAAATATACATTAGAAGAAAAAAATAGAACCTCAAAAACAAAACATATTGAACATTGAAAAAAGAAATTCACAAGAACCTGAGAAGATGGAAATAGGTTCCATTCTCTTGGTTAGGCACAATTAATATAATTAAAATGTCCATTCTGCCAAAAGCACTGTATAGATTCAATGAAATCCCCATCAAGATACCAATGTCATTCCTCACAGATAAAGAAAAAGCAATCCTTAAATTCATCTGGAATAACAAGAAACCCAGAACAGCCAAAACATTATGAAGCAAGAAAGACAAAACAAATGCATTCACAGTATCAGATCTAAAACTATACTATAAAGTTGTAGTAACAAAAACAGCATGGTACTATTATCAAATTAGGAATGAAAATCAATGGAATAGAGTGGAAGACTCTGAGAGAAGTCCACAAATCTTTAAACTTCTGATCTTTGACAATGAGGGTTAAAATATAACATGGAGGAATGACAGCCTATTCAAGAAATGGTGCTAGACAAAGTGGATAGGCATTTGTAGAAGTTGAAATTAGATCCTTACCTCTTACCTTGCACAAAAATCAAATCAAAATGGATCAAGGAACTAGGAATTAAACCAGCTACCATACAAATGCTAGAAAAAAATAGGACCAACATTCCACCATTTGGGAGTAGGCAAAGAATTTTTCAACATGAATCTTAAAGCAAAAGAATTAAAGTAAAAAATCAATGAGTGAGATGCCATTAAACTAAAATGCTTCTGTTCAGTCAAGTAACTGGTCAAAATTTCAAGAGACAACCTCCAGAATGGGAGATAATCATGGCCTGTAATTCCCTTGACAAGAGTAAAACATTCAAAATTTACAAAGAAATAAAAAAACTTAATTCAAAACCCACAAACATTCCATCAATAAATGGACCAAAGAGCTAAATAGAAACTTGTCAACAGAAAATTTAACAAGTCAATGAATTCATGAGAAAATGTTCTAAATCACTAGTAATAAGAGAAATGCAAATCAAAACAACATTAAGATTTCACCTCACTCCAGTCAGATTGGCAAAGATGAAGAATATAAACAATAACAGATGCTGGAGGGGTTGTGCGGAGATAGGAATATTAGCATTCTGAAAACTGATATAGCCACTCTAGAAAGCAATGTAGAGAATCCTCAAAAAATTAGGCTTGGATCCACCATACAATTCAGCTATCCTTCTTCTGGGTATTTTCCTAGAGGGGTTTGAAACAGCCCATTACAGTGACAGAGCAAAATCTATGTTCATAGAAGCTCAATTTAAAATAGCTAAATTAAGGATCCAGTCCAAATTCCCTCACTGGATGAATGTAACCAAAAGTTGTGTATATATATGCATATATATACATATATATATATATGCAATGGAATTCTACTAAAATATTAGAAACAAAAATATCACAGACTTTGACAGTAAATGGTTGGCAATGGAAAAAATCATTCTGAGAGAAGTTAGCCAAAACCAGAGAATCAAAGGTCAAAAGTTTTCACTGATATGTGGAGGCTGGTGCAAAACTCAGGCTTGGGTGAAAGGTAGTCAAACTCATGCATTAGACCTAGCAAAGGCATAGCAACATATAATCTAGGGCAACCATAGATATGTGTGTAGGGGACAGATAGGGGGAGGGGTGAGGAGGGATGATGGATGAAACTAGGAAAACAAACAACATTGTAGTATACTCTTTAACCCCTTGAAAATCCAAATAATATACATGCAATCATTTAAATTTGGAAAATTCACATTCTAAGCATTTATATCACTTGTAGTGGCAAAATACAGAAGAATTAAAGAGATTGGGGTGTGGTTGCTGTGAGGGTAAATCTAGTTTCAGAACAAATGCATATCATATTGTTACTTTATATGCATTTATGAGTCCACAATAATTCAACTCCTTAATAAAATTGTTAATAAAATTGTTAATAAAATTGTTGCTGTGAGGGTAAATCTAGTTTCAGAACAAATGCACATCATATTGTTACTTTATATGCATTTATGATTCCACAATAATTCAACTCCTTAATAAAATACTTAAAAAGAAGAAAAAATAGGATCAACATTCCACCACATCACTGTAGGCATCTTCTTCCTTACAAAGACTCCCACAGTGCAAGAAATGAAGCCAGGAATCAATCAGTTTAGCTGCACAGCTAAAGAATTACTCAAGAGTTTCAAGAGAGAACTTACAGAATGGACGAAAATCATTGCCTGCTACATCTCCAACTGGGGGATAATATACAGAATATACAAAGAAGTCAAAAGCTTAATATCAAAAATACATCCCTGGGCTGGAGCTGTGGCTCAACAGTTACAGTGCTTGCCTGGCACGTGCAAGGATGTGGGTTCAAACTCCAGCACCATATACACAACAGTGTCTCAGCAACAACCAAACAAACAAACAAAAAAGCCACATGGAAAACTAAATAAAGTTGATTCTATCTTTTTCTCTCTCTCACTGTTCCTCTCTTTAAAAAAAGAAAGTGTTTCCTCTTATTCTATTAAAAAAATCAGCCCTCTCCCACCCCATCCCACTTCCCAAATGCCTCCCATTCCCAAGGCTTCCCTACCCCCACTCCCAATGCTACACCATCCCACAACCATCCTCTATCCCATGATGCTCCACGCCAAAGCTACTCCACTCTTAATCACAGGCCCCTATAGCCTCCATCACACACACCCAGGTGCCCCAAGGTGCATCCATAAATGGCACCCTCAGTCCTCTGACCCACTTCCCCCCATGCCATGCTCAGCAAGCATCTCCCTCTCCCTGCACAGCTTAACAGCAACAGGCACAGTGTACCTCCCCTACCCAACGCATTGGCCACCCAACTCCTGCTCCCCAATGCCTCTCCAGCCAGGGCTTGCCCCACTCCCCACCTCCTCCACTACCTGCACCTCTCCTCGTGGCTCTAGGGGAAATAATCCATGAGGCCACCGAGGGCTCTGTGCAGCAGGCCAGGTGGCCATGGTGGATGAGCCAGAGTTCCTCACTGCAGACTCTGGAAAGGAGGACAGAATGACAGTAAAGACCCGGGGACAAAAGCGGTACAGTCCACACAGCGAAGAGAAGGACCTCGGGAACACAAAGTCACGTCCTTCACCAAGGAGTCCTCTTCAGTGCCGCCCCACAACCAGCGGCAAAGGAGAGGCCCACCGCGCATGCGCACGCATTGGGCGGAGCCACACAGCAAGTCGCGGAGTGGTCAGACTTGGGACAGGGCGTGGCCTGAGAGGGCAGTGGGATTGAGCTCTAGCCCAAAAAAGAAGAGGTTTATTAGCATTTTCATTTACCAAAATCATGTCAAATATTTATTAATGGGCAATAGTACATATTTATGAATCACAGCATGCTATTTCATAACATTATAGAGGGGTTATGAAATGGGGATTAACATTTACTTCACTATTATCAAAGATAAGATTTTTAAAATTAATGGTCAAAAAGAAGTTGCATGGGGAAATAGCACACATGTAGAGACCAATGAATACACAATGCAACAAACAACAATGAACACTGTTTCTTAACTGGGTTAAAGAGCACATAGCACAGTTAAATACCATGATGTGTGGAATGCATTTCTACAAATCTAAGGTAGTTTGATATATGAAAATCAGTAAAGAAATTGTTTTTTTAAGAGAGAGGGACAGTGAGAGAGACAGAGAAAGAGAGAAACAACTTTATTTAGTTTTTCACATGACCTTGTTGCTCCAACACTCAGTTGTGTACGTGGTGCTGGGGTTCGAACCTGGGCCCTCATGCTTACCAGGCAAGCACTGAAACCACTGAGCCACCACTCCAGCCCCAAGAAATTGTTAACAAAATGAACGAAGGGAAAATGTGCAGGACAATATTGATACAAGTAAAACTAAATGGGATAATTCACCAGTTTGTGACAGCAATGTCTAATACGAACCCAGCCAAAACCACATTCATCCCCTATAAGAACCAGGAAAAACACAGATGTTTCAGCACCAAATGTAAAGTCAGGCCCAAAAGTAGCTAAGCAAAGCTTTAATTTGGATTGAGAGCTCTTGACCACATTCACCTGGCTGGCAGAATGAAGGGAGGTAGGGGAAAATGCAACCCCTTACCAACTGCCACCCCCTGTGCTAGGTCATGACATTATCTGGGGAGGGAAGAGGAGTTCCTTCAGAGATTGGCTGGTAACTCCCATCAATCAACTGATTATTATAAGAAGCCATGGGGGCTTATTTACCAGCATCTAATTAGTTGTTCCTTTGATGTGTGTTTGGGCTGCCTGATGCCCCACCCAGCTGCCTGGAATCAACCTAACATCACCTTCATCAACAAATATGAACTTAGAACATTACACTCATGCTAAAACACATCCACAATGTCTAAGAGTCACCCCACCCCTAAAACCAAAAATCATAATTCTAACTATATACTCAGCACTGCCTCTGCCCAATCTCAAACCCAACATAAGTTTAGATCTTAAAGTGAATCCCCAGATATATTAAGTACACAATCATCTAACACCAAACCCCATCAAAAACCAATCACCAATCATAACACTAACCTAATGCCAGCACCAATCATAAGATTCTAAAAAGACTCTGACCAAAAATCTACATCACACCCAAATCTACCCCTAAAATTCTAACCTCTACAACCAAGTTGAACTAAAATATCTAAACTCTGTGAAAATTTCCCTATATTCTATTCCTTAGAATTAAGTTAACTCCCAATCTCAATCACAATGCAACTATTTGTACCAATTAAATAAATAATACCTTCATGCTCACTCCATCCTTAACTAGAGCCCTCTTTCCATAACCCATAAACACATCACCACATCTAATCCCTAAAAGTTAAGACAAACTGTGACATTATTCCTTGTACTGTGCACAATAGCCACCAACACACTATCCCAAATCTAACCAAATCCTGACCCACCACACAAACCACCAAAGTCACATCCATTTCTTTACTCTTATGTTAATACCCCTGTGTTCTAGCTCAAATCCAAAGCAAAAATTCTAAGATCTCTTACACTGTGTTATATATGTACTAAATCCCCAGCCAAAACCCACTCTGATCTAAAAAAATATTCCATAGCACTCACCCCAACTGAATGCCAATAGACTTTATGTCTAAAAGTAAAACTTTGAAAACTATCAGATAACTCAACTATAGACCATATAATCCTAGCACATGTCTGAGACAGCCATCAACTCAAAATCACCTAACACAACCATTAACACAAACCACTTCTTTAATAAAAACCAAAATACTCTCCTTTAACACAAAACTAGGTTATAACCCAAATGATATCCTCCAATTCTAATGCCAACCCCAATGCTTCCATTACCCACTGCCATTTTGTCTTTAATAAAATGACCTGATGCAATCTCTATCAAAACACCATTTGCCATGGAGGCTGGCAGGTCTTCCTCACCTCTATCCTCAAGAAAGGCTGGTGGCCATCACTGTCCTCCCAAGTTGCTTCAGCTTTCTCAAAGATGAGTATGCATTTGCTCAGTTATCTGGAAGTAGTAGACTAAGGAGCTTAGCTGTATGAAAGGTCAGAATGGGATTGTTCATACTCAGGTGGTGGAAGGGGACATTTCATTCCAAAATTCCCTGCCTTAGGGCCCATCCAAATATGAGTTATGTGGGGCAATAGTCATGTAGTGGTTTCCACAAGCTGTCTCAATAAATTGTCCACCAGGGTATGGATTGTTGAGTATGGACAAGCAAGGTGCCTGCCCCTCTGCTGGAGGTGCAGCCATTACAAATATCCCAAGTAGGAGAGATGTGGCAGTGGTTGTCCAGAAGGTGGAGGTCTCAGTGGCAAGTGGTGGCAGCAAGTGGAGGCAAATATGACAGAATGGGGTGGATGGTTGGTATGTAGATTTCTGGATCATAAAAGTGAGGCACATTTGGAATGCTGGTTGGAGTTTGTTTTGCTTCAGGGTAAGATATATAGAAAAGCAGCAACAGAAAATAACAAAAGAAGGGTCAAAGCTGTGTTTCCTAAGTAGAAAGTTCTCAACTGAAGCCCCTCCTCAACCTCATTTCCTAATTCCTAGCCTCTTTCCTCAAAGCACATCAGCCACCCAATTTTTAAAAATTTTAATAGGAGTGCCTTTTTTATATTTTATGCACTAATCACTGTACTATAACTCAAATGAAAAACTCCACACTGTGATTTTCCATAACACAATCAAAAATCCAAAAATTTTTGTTCTATTCCTAACTCAAGCAAAAATGTGTTTCAAACTATTACCACCCTACCCACCACAGAGGTCTTCCTTCACACTAATCACCCCACTGCCACAGCATTGTCTGCTCAGAAGCCTGCCTCCGGGAGCCCCTAGGCCAAGTTACCTCTACCTGACTTCATGTGACCCCATTCCACAACATCATGAAGCCCAGAATTCCCTGCCCAGGTCTCCCAGACTGTGTCATGGTACAGCTGTCCATGGATAATCCATTGCCAAAGCTTAAGAACCCACTACGTGGAACCCTCAGTCAAGCCCTCCTAGTCTTCCTTTTATTGCCCATTCCTTTTCCCCCTGATCCCTGTAGGTAGTAAAGGTTTTCAGAGGCCCTGTCCCTTTGTAAATCCCTGCCCAATGTCACATGGCACAGCCCTGCCCCTGATGTGCTGACACTCAAGTGCAGAGATTGCCCCAACTACTGCCAGGTCGGTCACATGTTGGCAGTACTGTAGAAGAGCCCACTAAGCAGGGGAGTAGCAGCTCCTCTTTCCTTGAGATCCTTCCTGCTGTTGGCTGCTGCTTCTTTCCCCATCTTTTCTGCACTCAGGAAGGTTGGACTACTAACCTCTCCCCTTCTCCAGGGTGTCCAGTGTGGAAGCCAGGGTCCTCCAACAGTGACCACCTGGTCTGCCCTAGAGTGCTCTGGGTGGCTGTTCTGGATTGCTTCACCTGGAGCCCCAGCTTGGAGACCAAAGGAGAACTGTAGATAGAAAAGGGTCAAATGTGCAGGGGTAGGGTGTATGTGTTGGAATATGCCATGGCTGGAGTGAGGTCAGGGGACCAAGAGGTGGGTGGGGTAGTGCATGGAGGTGAAGGCTTGCATTAGCCAAAGGGTTGGATGTGGGTGGTGAGCCTGGTGTAAGTGGATCCTCTCACATGATAGGGGAGGGCTGGCTGGAGAAGAGAACAGCACCTGAAGAATGAGGAATTTACTTGCATTTCCTTTTTTTTTAAAGAGAGGGACAATGAAAGAGAGAGAGAGAGAGATAGTCGCTTTTATTTAGTTTTTCATGTGACTTTTGTTGCTCTGACACTTCTTAATGTACGTGGTGTTGGGGTTTGAACCCATGTCCTTATGCATGCCAAACAAGCACAGTAACCAGTGAGCTACCACTCCAGCCCCAAGGGAGTTTACTTTTATTAATATTTACTTTTTAAATGCTATCTTCTCATCTTTATCTCCCAGTTGTTGCCCTCACCCCAAGAACTATTCTGCAAGTATTTATAAGTTTGTGATATACTCTAGGTACATATTAGGTTAGTTTATATATACCTTATAGTTCACAGCAATTATCTCATTTGTAATTATTCCTCATTTATATGCAAGTGACTTCCATAGTTTAAAATAGGTATAATTTTAAGGATATAATTTTGAAAGTTTTCATTTCCTTTCCCTTTTATTTAAAGGTTTACCAGTAAGTACAGTTGCTCTCCATTATCATTTATCCTTCATGCTGTGGAAAGTGAATATTTTTTCTCTACTATTTTGATGTGTATTTTATGCCTCATAAAACTTGTCATTTATTTTTAGTCTTAAAAAATTGGGAGATAAAATTCAATAGATAACCTTATACTTTTTAGGCATTTTCCTAATATCTTCTGATGACTTTGTGCTGCATCCAGAAACATATATTTCATAAATTCATGTCTTCATAACAACCCATATATTTCTTGTATTTTGCAGCCAGTTATAATAAGGGAATTTTTTTCTCTTACACTGCTTTATTATTTGATGTGTTTTAACCTTGGTCCATGTCTGATAGATGAGGATTTATTAAATACATGATCATCATTCTGATATACGAGCCAGGTAGGGCTGGAATGGTGGCTCAGTAGTTACTGCACTTGCCTGGCATGCATGAGTACACAAGTTCAAACCCCAGCACCATGTACACAACGCAGTGTCCGAGGAATGAAAGTCACATGAAAAACTAAATAAAAATTGCTTCTCTCTCTCTCACTGTCACCCCTTTCTTTAAAACAAACAAACAAACAAACAAAAAACAACAAAAAAGAACCAGGTAGTCAAGCTAGTGTGGGCATTCATTTCTCTCACAAGGTTGTATGTCTTAATCAGCTTTTATCTTGGGGTTATACAGAAAAGTGAATATCTCACTACACTACAGTATTAACGGAATGTATTAACAAGCATTGTACAAATATTTTTTTTGCTTTTGTGATTTCACTGTGGAATTAAGAACTACATGAGGAATATCCCTAAGAAGTTATTTTAAGTGTAGCTGTTCAAAAAAAATACCTAGATGCAATCAACCTTACTTATTTTAATTCAACTTCTAATAATTAAATTCCTTTCACTTTTTGATTTTCAATTATATTGAGTACCTTTCTGAGACTGGCTTATATTTGTGTAAGTACATTTCATACTGTATTGGCATTTAGGATGCCCTCAAATTAGTTCTGATCTAGAATCTCTCAGGAGCAACAGAATGTTGCACAATCTTTCCCCACCTTCTCACCCTTATTGACCAGTGACCTACACAAAAATTTGTAGTCCCCTACTTTTATTCCCATATGCTTATATCCATGATGAAATAGGTCATTAAGGATTCTCTAATCTCATGAGATGTCCACAAATGCAAATATTTTGCACAGACTGCAAGCCCTACCTCTAAACTCCAGCCAATGTCTACATTAAATTTGAGAATCTGAGCTTTTAAGATTAAGCCAAGCCATTTTAACATTACCTTTACTTTTCAGGTTTTTTTTTTCAGGGCTGAGGATTCATTTCAGGGCCTTGCACATGCTAGGCAAGCACTCTGCCACTGAGCTAAATCTCCAATCCCCTTTAACACTACCTTTAAAACAAATTGAAAATGTAACCATAATTCTTATATTGTAAGCAAGCTGCTTTGAAATACTTATGAGAATTGCTCATTTATTCATGCAACAGATACTTCTTCACTGCTTGTCAGGTGTCAGGTACTCTGCTAAGTTCAGGAGGTAAAATAGCATGGAAACAACCAGGCCTTGCCTTCATTGCATTGCCACTTGGAGAGAGACCAGCACACAGTTACTTGGTAGTGACTCCAGGCTGGGTACATCATGAAAGAGAGTGTTGTCTTTCAGGGCTGGAGCAGTGGCTCAGCACTAAATGGCAATGTGCAAGGACCCAAGTTTGAACCCCAGCAGTACAAGCATAGCTAGGTGTTGGAAAAACAAAAATCAGATAAAAAATAAATAAAATTGGTTCTCTCCCACTCCCTGTCTTAAGAAAACAAAAACAAACACAAAAGAAACAAAGAGAGCGTTGTCTTTCCTCATCACTGAGCCCAGAATGGTGCTTGTTTGTAGCACATGAGTGACTTATGCACCTGCTTCCTCACAGCTGAATGGATGGTGTTTTTAAAAGTTAACTTTGAGAAAACAAGGTCATGTTAAAGAAGATTCCCAGTGAATTGCTGCAATAAAATTAGAAACTGAGAAGATCTTATGATCACTGGGAGGTAATATATGTAAGGCTGTGTCTCTCTGCGAGTCAATCTGCTGGTGCCAAATGCTAATCAAAGCACATTATATTAAGTGAACTCATTTTCCACATCTACAGACAAGTGGCATGGACATGTTATATGTTGGGAGAATATGTTTAGAAGTGACCAAAACTTTACAGAGGAAGGAAATGTTTTCAGTGTGGTCAGAGAGCACACACTTTTACATTATGGGCACATAGAAAATCTGACTTTGAAATAAGTAATATCACAAGGAAAGATAATTTCCTGGACTGATTTTTTAATTTAGAAAACAGAACAATACAAGAAGAAAAATCAGAATATCTAGATGTGTCATAGTCTTTTAAAATATGAAGTGCCTTTGCATTGTATTCCTGAGGACCATGCTCTCCTCCAATTATTTTAACTGTCACGGTCAAAGGAAGGTGATCATGTGACATATTAATAAGCTACTGGGCATGTAAAGAGTGAAAAATAAAGGCTACTTTTTATTGAGAAATTTATTTGTTGAACAATCATACAAATTTTTAACAAAATAATAGGCTACTCTTAGGCTTCAGGACAGAGCTGGAGATTTCTGCTTACAAATTACATAAGCTAGTAAAATATCTCTGTGAAAGAACTTCAGTTGAGGAAAAAGAATGACTGAGGTGTAGGCAGATTTCCAGTTGCAACACCAGGAAGCAAATAAGAAGTTTTTGTATTTATTTATAGCAATGCCTAGGGCAAGGCAGTTGGTTCTTCTGGGTGGAAGCTTTGGCACAAATAATGCCAAATGACAGAAAGTTTAAAAATTGTTACATGCAATGTGAAGTTTCCCAGGATGTGGGGGAAGAACTAGTGTAACCAGCACTTTTTAGACACTCAGAGCTCTGTATTAAGTAGTGTAACAAATCTGGTGAAGAATCAAATAAGTTTCCTGCTTTCAATGTCTTTGTAATCTGGTTGTAGACACACTATTAGTATGAAATACTGAGATGAAATGTGAAGCAGTATCATACGGCATGTGTTCCATGCTCCATGGGGACCCTGAGCAACCTCACTCTTTGGGCCTGGTGAAGAGTCAGGTGACTGGGTCACATGCTATTTGACTGTACACTCATTGTTTATTGCCAACTCCTACTTGTGTTTCTGCTTTGAATCTACACATGAAATTTGGAATGGTTCCTCTTTACCATACAACCCTTGGACGACTTTGTGATTGGCTTTCTATAAATTAAAAATGGGATTTTAAAGGAATGGAAAATTCCTTGGAACAGAAGCATTGAAAACTGATAAAGGGGAAACTAATAGTGAGAAAGGAAATGTAGTCAGTGACAGACATGACTCAGAAAGCAGAATAACTTGGAAACATTGAGCAAAATGGGAATGCAAGCTTTCCCCTTCTTGGCTCCCCTTGTCTGTGATGTGATCTCATACAGTGGTTGATAGCCTTGTGATGACTGTATCATTAAGAACAGTTAAATAGCCTCAGTGTACTCTTAATTAAGCTGGAAACTATGTAATGAGTTTGAGAAATATTTCCATCAAAATTAGTTCAAATAAAATCTTTTGGCATGTATAGAGAATAAGCCTCAGAGAAAAATCACAATAGAAACCACCTCATTACCCTGACATCCTGGATAAATGAGGCATTACTCGGTAAGCATCAGCATCAGTCATTGTGTGATACAGAGCACATTTTCTATATTATTATAGAATGAAATATGATTTTTGCAATATCACAACTTTATACCCATTCATATTTAGCAAATTGTTAAATTTCAGGCACAGTAATGAAAACAGATTCTATATCAAAAGGCTTGTTAAATAGGCTCAAAGGAAAAGAAACATGTGTTTCACACAAGACTTCTGTTTTAATAAATTTTGCCATGTTCTGGGATAATTCACAGCCCATGTAAAAGTCCTTGGAAATGAATGTTATTACCCATACACATTTGTATTATAGAGGAAAGCAATATATGCAGATTTTTAGTAGTAACAGAATTTGAAGGATGTTTGATAACAACACTGATTTTGGGGGGAAAAAACCAGAAAGATAGAAGGAGCAGGAACCCAGGTCAAACCAACAGAATTTTATCCTTTTATTAATTCTTCAATTTTTTAAAAAAAAATTAACAGTAAAGGAGACTTGAGAAGTCATCAAAGCATCTATCAAATTGAAGTTGGGAAAAACAAATCATCTCTCCCACCCACCCTGATTGGTAATAATTAATTTGGGAGCATGTCCAATTATTCTTCCATTAAGCAGTTTTCCCAGGGTTTGAACTTATTTTGGTTTATTAATTTAATTCATTCTAAGTACTTAAGGTGCTTTTAAAGGGGATAGTGCAAGCTTCTAACCTCTCTTTAGCAAGTAGTACATTTTAACATAGCTTAGAAAAGACACAGAGCTATACGGGAAAAACAAGAATTAGTCCCATTGTTTAGAGAGATCAACCAAGGCAGGAAGGCATCAGAAAGATGTGCCCAAAATCAGACAGGATTTTTTTTTTCCAAACGGGAAATTTTGAGAGGTAAAGATCTAGTTAGGATATCCTTGGCAGATTTTTTTTCTCTTGTGCCTAAGCTGAGTTTGTTGGAGAAGTGTATTTCAGAAGTAAATGAAGTGTAATGAAAAAGAATATTTCATTCTTGTTTTCTGTAATGGGATGGAGTACTTATTTTAAAAATACTTGGAGGGATGGAATTAAACATCTACATTTAAGTGGCCATCATTCTGTTTGCATTGTCCAATTGCTGTCTCTTGCTGGCCAGGAGAGGAAGGAGGGGAGGAAAGGGAAATTGTGAACACAGATTATCTTTCATCAGTGTGCAAATTGATGAATATAGTACATTTCTTTTTCAATTTGAAATCCCAAAGTTCTATGTCTACATTTTATTCAAAGAACTGTTTTGGTTGTGTCAAGAGAACCAGAAGCAATGAATTTATTTAAAATCCTCTTTTTTATTTCAGTGGAGAAAAGGGGATCTGAGATCACCAGAGGATCTCAGCCTCCCAGTTGGAACTCCCCACACCTAAGTACACAGATTGAGCTGACTTTAAACTCTGCTCTTTCCATAGTCATGATTGCCTACTGCACGCTTCCAACCCTAACACTACTGTGATTTTATCCATATTCTGGCTGAAACAGAGTACTTAGGGTTCTGGGCTCAGGGCAGACAGCATCTGCCATTCTAAAAAGTCTATAAATAGGATTCTAACCTTCCCTACTTCTTCCCAGGGAACATTAACTTAGGATGAAATTTTATATTCTAGAAGTTTTCATCTATATAAGAGGTATTTTTCCTCCTGTGCCAAATGCTAACACCTTCTTTTGCCCCTTCCTTTTTTTCAGCAAAGTACTCTCTATTCAAGGAGAAAAGAAAGCAGAAACAGGAAATAATGAATACTGGAGGTTGACAAATAAATTTAAATTAAAAAATGTTTATTTTTCACTCAGGTCTTTTGAAAATGTATGTAATTGCTCTTCAACGCAGGGGTAAAAGGAAGAAAGAGAAAGGGAAAAATCTTTGTTGTGTTATTAATCTGCCTTAATTATTTTCTTTGATCTTAGCTAAACTTAGAAATTTCTCTGTGACTTGTTTTCTGAAGTGAAAAATTTTTCCCTAACAAAATTTGAACATTTCAGGAAATAAAATAGGTCAATATAGCTTTCCTGATGGCAGCACTGAACACAGTGATCCAACAAAAGAATTCAGTGACAAATTAAAAGCAAAGTGATAGCAGTTTCTGTACTGAAGCAAGTAGAGTGATAAGCAGGTTGGTAGTGATGATACAGATTCAGGTATGATTAGCTTCATAAGGAGATTGATACATATTTACTTTGGGGATGTGGCAGGAGAGGACAATAATGAATATTAGGGAAATCAAGAGGACTTCATGAAAAAGAAGCCTTTCATGAAGGTTGTAAAGAATGGTGAAGAAGAAAATAAAGGAAGGTAGTTCCAAAGAGATATGCCAATGTGACAAAGGTGAGTATATCTTGAAAACAAGCTATGTGCCAGTAAGAGGCACAAAAGAGGAAGGTGACACAAGGTACTAAGATCTCACTGGTTGGCAGTGGGGGAGCCATCACAGGGTTTTATGCATGAATGTGATTGGGTTGAAGTTTAAGAATATTGACAATATGAATTGAAGAATGAGTGGAATGAACAAACTAGGAGAATTTTGTAGTTAATATAAGTAAAAATTCAAAGGAGGTCAAAATATTACATGGAGATGTGACAGCCTCTTCAATAAATGGTGCTGGACAAACTGGTCTTCCACCTGCAGAAAGTTGAAATTAGACCCATATCTTTCTCCTTGCACAAGAATCAAATCAAAATGGATCAAGGAGCTTGATATCAAACCAGCTACGTTGCAACTGATAGAAGAAAAAATTGGTCCAACATTTCAACATTTAGGAGTAGGCAAAGACTTTCTCAATAGGTCTCTGAAAGCGAAGGAAATAAAGTAAAAAATCAGTGAATGGGATTTCATAAAGCTAAAAAGCTTTTGTACTGCCAAGGAAACAATCAAAAGAATCAAGAGGTTTCCTACAGAAATGGAGAGTATCATGGACTATGATTCCT